>DWNJ01002927.1:0-10054 GCA_018250275.1 Udranomia eurus
ATACTGCTGTTATAGGGCAGAAATAGGTGTGGCGGTGGTGCCTCCGGAGTCGAACCGTAAAAGGTTCTGCCACCTTCAGGTAAACAAAATCGAATAGAGCACTAGTAAACTCCCAAATGCAAAACATACGGGTATATATATGCGCCTTTTAAAGTTAGTCGAAACTAAGTTTATTCTACAAAAAATTATGATTTTGTGAACAAAAAGCCCTCATGAATTATTAACATTCCATACCGCACGTGGAAGTTTAATACGCTAATAAAATGTACATGTTTACGAAAAGTAAAGGTTGTTTAGCCAAATCCCGTTCGATCAAATATTCATTCATTCATAAAAACAATAAGAACGCGGCGCTCTCTTAATGAAGCTATTTATAGGACAATCGCGCACCGTTTCTTGTTTGTATTGCTAACGAATTTGAAGGATATTTCAGTACCCTCACAAATAAAGGGAAAAAAACCTGCTGTGCAGGGTAGATAGATGCGGGTTGTCATTTGCATTTTCGCTTGTTCAAAATATTTTCTTAAATAACGTATTTTTCTTTTAACATGTACCTAATAACCTTGTAATAAATAATCTTGAATCTCGGAGTTTCGAAGTTGAATCGGTTATAATACGTTTTAGAGAGCGGGTCCGACCCACTCGTTTTTCAGTAACGGTTGACGTGTCTGTATTATGTAGACATAATTTTTATTTGTGTTTATTTAAGCAGACAAATTCCAATCACAAACAAGGAATACATTATGACTGACTCATTAATTTAAATGAGATAAGTATTAAATTTCATGCTATATTCGAGCGAGTTAAACCTTTAACATTTGGCACGGGATAATCTTACGGGTTGGTGACGTCAACGAATCATGCTCACGTGTCACTTAATAGTGTAGTTTACATATAAATAAAGTTAATTTTTTATTGTCAGTACATTTATTGGTATAAGAACCAATTCATCGATTCATGTATTTTGTATAGTAGTACTTGTTATATAGGAAAAAGGAAAGGGAACGGGAACGGGAACGCGAACGGGAACTTTTAAAACTGTTATACAAAATTGACTTGAAAACTTTCTGAAATTAACATCAATAAGAGGCTTAGAAATACACTTCCCGTTTGGATAATAAGAAAACTTTTCACGATGTTGTTAGATAATAATTGGCTTCAGATTCAGAATTCAGACAGAATATCTCGTTACGTATGTACATGTATAAGACAAAAGCTACTTAAGCCGAAGTTTTGCATTATTTCAAGCAGTCGTAGCGTAATTTTTTATTGTAAGCATAGAGAGACGCGAAAAGTTAAAGAGGAAGTTAAATATAATTAGGCTATAAGGTGTACGACAAACGCCAAATTAATTTTCGCAGATATGAATAGCATAAGTGATTTTTTTATTACTTAGGCAGCAATCGATGCAATCAACCTGATTGTAAGCGGTCACTGCCGCACATGGACACCTGTAATCAACCCAAGATAAGATCGGTTTTTTTCTTTTCTACAAATGCGTTGCTAAGGCCCTGAGAACTCAGTTGGTCAAGTGTGTCTCCCTTATCACGCCCTTCAAGACAGAACACAGCAGCAACATTGTTCTAAGGCAGATAAAGTTATGCCAGAACCTCTGGAGTCGAACTTATAAAGTTTATAATAATAATAATGAAATGTAAATAAAAATAACTACATTTAAAGGGCAAATGATAAAAATACTTCAACAACGGTGGCTTTCACCTCGTGTAGATTTATATTTGCCAAGTGCGAGTCTAGTGCTCTTAGTGCACTCGAAATTGTTTGACTGAAAATATTCCAGATTTCTAAAACATGATATCAATTTCTTGTGAAGGGAGATTTTAAGCACTTATTCACATATTTTTACATACATTTATATACAACGTTTATTTTATTTCATATTTTGTTATTTAATTTATATCTGTAAGTCTTTCCTAATTTTACTACACCACTATGAAGGTAGTAACAGAATTTCCCATTTTCATCGGATTATAACAGATGTCATTGTCAATGTCAGATCAGTCCTTGTATTATACAACGGCTACATTTGATACCTTATTATTATCTTATTTTACTTCAAAAATTTCTAGAACCTGTGCGCTGATGGTCAGACGAACATGTTTAAACTATAAGATTTTTGGACACATTTTATCCTCAAAATTGTCTGGACTTACGATCTCCTTCGTCCCTCGGATCCGACTGACCCTCATGTCAAAAATTAGGGCACTTGGAGATCTGTTTCGTTTGTCGTCTGTTTTGGAGAAAAGACAAATATTTTTCGGTTAAAAATTGCATTAGAGCGAATAAAAGTTCCAAGTAGGTACTTGTTTTTCCTTTTTTGGGATTTGCATATCATTTACATTTTAGATTCACAGCGACAACACTATAAGGCTTCGGAACCACAAACAGCTCATAACAAAACATTCATCATTCCCGATTCGCCCTCCGCGCCAGATCCCGTTTTTACCATTCACGGACCACATCTTAAAATGAAGATGTATTTTAACGGAACACAATGACGGTGAGATTTTTATTTCGTGGTTCGAAGAAACAAAAAGAATTATTTATCATTATAATCTCATTGTTTCGCAAAGTGCTCCCTTTGTACGAGTGTGAAGGGTAATCCATTTGCAACGCGATCTATGAATGAGAGGAGCCTGTACGGATTTGTTTAAATGAAATTTTCATATTTTCTTCTTGGTATTTGCGGAGAAAGTTCTTGACGTGTTTCAAGTTATGTCGGATGTGATGTAAGCTGTTTCAAGCCTCTGTTTATTAAGTCCGAAATGTTTACGTCACGAAGATAATCCGGAGAAACATTTCGGACTTAACATACAGAATATACGAAATAGGATACGGATAAACAATAATCATAAAAAATTATAACGCACGCTAATGGAATCTCGGATATCAGAGCCGTTCGTTAAGGTTTCACAAGATATGAAATGTAATGTACTCGTATATAATATACAGCAAGAATTTCAGCAGACAGCTTAGTCATAAAAATAGTGTTTAACCACACTATTACTACGAAATACTAGTACGAAGTACTACTATAGCATGTTGTGTTTTAAAATGAATCCATTATCATTCGAACGAAGAAATTGCGAGAGAACATGCGAACTCTAGATGATATTGATAAAGGGTAATATTTAATTGTATTTGTACATAGTATACGTATTCTGTAGTAGGTGCAAGGCAAGTATTTTTAAAGTGATATAAAATCTGTAGACAAAAAAAATACTTTTAAATAAATGTTCCAAAGAGGGGTAATACAGGCAAATGAGGTCAGAATCTACTTAACGAGCAATCCAACTACAACTCAAGTCCGCCTCGTTAACTAAACAGAACCTCGCGCCAACAAAAATTAAGATATGTTTAATTCTTAATGTTTCTTATCCTTTTTCTCACTTAAATTTCAAATAAAACAGAGTTCTTTGAAATAAATAAAACCCTCCCTCCATCCATCCATCTATCCATTTCTTAGAAATAATTAAATTAATAATTTATAAAACTAATATAAACACTTATGAGCAGAAACTCGATAAGTTTACTAGTCTAGCCACCTTCCAATTCCAACATCGGACCAGTTGAATGGTACTATAATTGTGTGTAGATAATATAACAATACAATGTTATGTTATCTGCACACAATTACCAAGTTTCATGGTGATACAACAGTGAGAAGTGCGTGTAATTGAGATTCTTAGATTTTATTACATAGTTTGTTAAATTGTTACAGCTCGATCTTATAAAATACTTCTAAATACATATTATAAAATTGTATTATTTAATTTACAATGAAAATTTTAACCAAATTAATAATTTCAGTCAGGCTGATAACTAATCAGCTTAATAAATAATCGATCAAAATAATGTAACTTTATTGAAAGTTAAGTATACTGAATTAAAAAATGTTTTACATAATTTAAGTATGCTAAAGTAATGTAACACGTTTATTCAAACTATTTTCACAGCCTTTTAAATATAGGTTGTTCTTTATTTTTATTAAGCATAAAATTTGGACTTACGTTAAAAAATGTTGACATAATTAATTTTCAGCAATTTAGCAACTCACGGTTTTTTATATCTCAATTTTGATTCAAAAGCGGACCGCTGCGCTGAGTGCTTAAAAGAAACTTTTAAAACGTCCTCATTAACTGGACGAAGCAAAATTTTAATGGTCATACGTGTTGAAAGCTGATGGAAATTCGTAACGTGAAACAGCTAAATAAAAACCTTTTAAATTTTACACCATCAATATTTTTACCATTTTTGTAACTGTCATAGCCTAATTATACGATACCCCTAATGGCTGGAAAGTCTTTTAGGTAGGTAGTTCTTAACTATAGACGTAATTTCTTCTGATTTTCGGTCACTAATTAAATTTGCTAAAACAATTTTGAAGACAATGCAGTAATAAATGCAATCCGATTAAATAAGTGTTAGTTGATATTTTGACATCGATGTAATAATACAAATCCAAATATATAATATTTTTTGTACTATTACTGATTTTAACAATAAAAGACATACGTCTTTAATTAATAAAGTTAGTCCTATTCCTCCGAATGTGTCTGCAACCTAAGAAAAACGGTATAAGACTTAAGACATGATTTATCGAATTTTAGTCTGGCTGCGACATACAAACTACTGTATGTATGTGTCCCATACGCAACAAGTTTTTAGCTATATATGTATATACTAACCTGACAATGTCAATAATACGTTTAGTGTAATAATTATTAATTAAGTATAAATAAAACGGCCTTAAACATATTTTGGCATACGTAGTACTAATACGGAGGCTACGAAACTAGAGAATGAATGGTTTCTTTTATTACAATATATAGAGATATGAAACGACCTCTTCTTAGAGATCTTTCTTATTGTTGATATTAAAAATTGTATGTAGTATTCAAAAAGAAAAGCAAGTGGCCTATAAAGCTGTGGTTTCAACCGTAGATTAAAAAATCAATGTACCTTAAGCAGGTACTTCGTTTTTACCTCATACTATTGCTTAAATAAATAAATTAATGGTAAAACACTTTTTAAAACCACTTTTTTTTAAATTGTCCTAAAAAGAAGAAAATAAACTTTAAAATTAATCAAATCAAACTTAGTACATGTAATACATGTAGTATTACACTTTTTTTATGACTATGAGATAGTAAAAGAGCAGGCAGTCCACCTGATGGATGAAGTGGTTGTCGCTCATGGACACCTGTAATTAACCCACGACAGAATCGAAGTTCTTTCCTAGGTCGACCACAAATGCGTTACTACCCCTGAGGACTAAGTTGGAACGACTCGGTTAGTACACAGATAACATTATAATTCTAAAACTACTCGAAAGAAACTTTCAACTGTCTGCGCTCTTTTTACGAGGTTGTTTTAGTTTCTGACTTCTCTGGATCTTGTATTTTTGTACATCAATAAATAAATAATCAGTTAAAAGGGTTCTCGGTCAATGGAACAGGTACATCTGAACAACCGTCTCATGAGGACTATGTAAGTCTTTACTACATAAAACAACGATGTTGGAAACTCGACCTGACTCAAAATTGTTTTTTTCATGATACTGAACTTATCTCTACATATTTAATAATAATAATAACTTGAAAAAATTACATCATGTGTACATCATCATCATGTGTGTGTGTTTATTACTATGTTTTTTTTATTCAATATATTATATTTGTATATTATACGCGTTATAATATACAACGCTTTCTTTAAAGAATTTATCTATGTAAATATACAAAATCATTCGATATTATTTAACATTCTCACTCTAATTAGTTAACTTCATAAGTCCATTTTGACAAGGTTGACAGAACGTAAAAAATCTGTAAGATAACTTTATTAATTTAGCTGTTAAAAATCTAAAAAATCCTAGGCTCCTACAGGATGTGAGGGGTTTTCATTGTGGAGACTGATTGTCGGGAAGAAGAAAGCTGTTATTCGTGTATTGATTATCTGGATTTTGTAACATTATATGAACTTTATTCCTTTACTGAATTGTAAGATTAAACTTTTCGACTGCAGTAAAATGTTAATTTCGTCGAAGAATTGACTTATCAGGTTAACTAATTATGGTGACGTCATGTGATAACCAAATGATATTTCTACAATTAAGGTACGAAGTGATTAGCATATAAAAGTAAAACGTTTCTTAGTCACAATTATTTTAAAAAACATGTAGTTAGAATTGCCCATGTCTGTATAAATTTGCCTCATGTCGTGAAATTGGTGCAATTTCCCCCGTACAAATTTAGAAAACCTGTTTTGACATGGTGACAGAGTGCGTTTGGAATTCTGATTAGCAAATACGTACACATGTTTGACGTACTTTTTTATTTTTAAGCATTATAAATAAGGTTCAAATGAGGATAAAACTGAGATAAAATGTTAAGTGTTTTCATAATTTAACACTACATTTAAATTTAACACTAGACGCTTAAGTAGGTCTAAGTGATAAAATATAATATACTATGAAACACAAAACGTAAAGGCGCGTGTCTATTGGAAACATTATCGTGTCGAGACAGTTAAATCAGGGGATGTCGTCGACGCCGCCAAGCGGACTAAAGTCTAATCTCCTTTCACAACCCCGAGGCCGCACTAGGCTGTAATTCCTGAACACAATACGGCGACGCAGAAAATCGAATTATCTTTTAAACTACTTTTATTTCAATAAAAAAACTATGTAAAAGTGAAACGGAACGAAAATGTATCGTTTACAAGCGAATACAACACGAAAGAAGTTGTACACGTAGATAAATGTGCAAATAAAGCGGGTTCGTTGTTTTCGCGGTAGTTTGGGACTTCGGTTACTGCTTACGACAGTTACGACACGCCATGATTGTTCGACAACACGTCATAAGTCAGTATTTGACAAACGCAGCTCGAAATTAAGATATCGTGTTACCGTGAGACTGGTTCGGGCGTTTCGTGGTTTGTTTTGACTGCTGTGCAACCGTGTGTGACTCCCTCAAGGCATTGCTTAGCTCGAGTCACGTACACTTATCGTATTGGTCCTGTGTTTGCCAACCGATGATTTGCAAACCGAAATACAATTCTCTACGATTCGCTGAACACGATACAAAACCAATATTGGACGCCGCGCCAAAAAAACAAACTCGAGTAATTAAAGAATCGCATTGTTTCTGAAAATGGAAATAGTTGAAGTTTCGACAAGCGAAGTTATGAAAGAATGTAATGACGAAGCAAACGAAACTGAAGTTGATTTTAATACGTTACTGAGTAACATAAAACAATCCGCAATTCTGTTTAGATAATTATTAGCATTGACACAAAAGATTGAGCTCACTGTAAAACGAAAATAAAACATAAAAAAGTAATGTCTACGTTCTTTGACTAATTGAAACAGAAATCTAGTTGATTAATCAACGCGTGATAGTAGAATAAGGTGTAATTAAAACGATTTTCTATTAACCCGATAGGTTTTCGTTATCCACACGTGCTGGCCAGGGCGGCAGGCCGGAACACTTTCCACTAATGATTTCAACGTGCTCACGTTACAGGAATATCAGATCACCAGCGGACAAAATCCGGTGTCCGGTGAAAGAACAGGATGTTACTGATACGGATATACTGTGTGATCGCGAAGAATAAGCCTTGTTGCCTTCCGAGGACACCTTAGGTAGGAAAGGCATTTAATCAATCTTTAAGACTTATGCAAGTAAAGTAACTTGAATTGGGGTTACCTAAGTCCAATATTTTATAAGCATTAGTTTTAAAAAATTCAAGATAAAAGTATAAAAACTAAATAGAATTAAAAAAATTAAATATTATTTAATTATTTGGAAAAATATCATGCCGTACTAAAAATATTCCAAAGCCTTGTCTGATAAATAAAATATCTTCTAAAATTTTGCCCTGATTTGTTCTTAAATAATAAACAATCGAAAAAACTGTTATAAAACAAATGATTTAAATAACTTTTGTCATAAAGAGAAGTATTCAAATTAAGTTATGCTTACATTTTTTTATTTAAAAACTAAGAATTTAATCAAGGTTATCCTGCATAATAATTCTAAATGTGTGAATGATATCACTAGAACGACATTAATAATGCAATAGCAACCTTGAGTAAAACCAGCGTCGCTACAGTTTTCTCAACGAGATATTTCATGGTGTCATTGTTTTTAAAAAGGAATAATAGGTATTCGGAGTGTCGATATTTTGTTTACGTATTCTTTGGTGAATTGCGAGACACGAGCATGTTTAAAAAAATCCACAGTTTTATGTTTCATAATCTGTTCTGAAAATTAAGGTGCGTTCTTATTAATAGGTACGATAAAACATATTATCTCAATCTCTTAAAAATTAATAATAGTATTAAGTATCAAAAATTAGAATATGATCTAATATTCACCATTAGATTATATCATCACCTACTATTACTTCCACTTGCTGGCCAAAGCTGCATCTAAATCGATCCATCTATTTTATACGAGTACTCGTATATACAAATCCAAGACACAATCCGTTAATATGTTAGGTTATTAACGATAATAAAATTCATTTGCCAATTTCGAAATCACAAACATGCTTTAGTTTATTATTATAGTTGTAAGCTAACAGCTAATAGTCAAATAGCATTTAAACATAAAGACTTACTTTAAAGTAAATTCTGTCTACAGTACTACAGAGATCAGCGTATTAATGTAGATATTTCGAGGAGGTGTAGATACTTGTCTCACCCTCCTCCGTTTCCCGCATAATCAATTTGTCGCATACGAGTACTGTGATGATCCAAAGAGCAAAATTTTGTTCTATTTTCTTAGTGGCAAGGTTCGTTTTGCAACAGCAGTTAATTGAGGCTGCTCGCTTTAGTCCTGTGGGGTAAGAGAACCAACTGTATGCCAAATTCACGGTTCCGCTTGTACATCTATCTGTATTTTCAGTCGGATAACGTACAATTCTAAAATAAATTTTGAGCTCTACTTATATTAAATTAACGTTTTGACACTCATAGCCTCACACTAGGGCTCCCTGTATCCTGAGTGCGATGTACAACACATACACACAGACCGAGAACAGAAATTTAAATTCATCGTCCAAATTACTGCCTTGCATCGAACCCAGGACCCTTTGAACGGCAGTCCGGCATGGTGACCATTGCGCCATACGGTCATCGTATAATTTTATACACATTTTCTTGGAAGAAGCAAATATTTTTTTATTCAGTATCAATTATAGGCAGATGTATTTAATGAACATCATACACAGTCATCTAGTAAAAACAACCAATACACAATAATATTATGTATCATTTCTAAGAAAAATAAAATACTTAATAATGCTATTGTTACCTTTTATAATAAGAATGGAATCATACATGGCGCATGAAATGGATTCAATCGAATTAGCAGAAGGGGTTAAGCAACGAATGGTGTCACGACAGTATAAAATCGTGAGGAGCGAGTTGCCTGTATCATGCACTTAGAATCATTAATAATAAGAAAATAATGAAAATTTAGGACACCTCTAGTAGGTATCCGAAATATAGAGCCTTTAATAGTAAATACAAGTCGGAATTCATTGGGAAGGAACCTCTTATTTAATATAATAATCAAGTATAAAGTAAATAAACAACAAAATCTTGGGCTCCACATAAAAAATACATGCAACTTTTTCTACCCCTAAAATCTTTTAAGGGATCGAATTGACTCCCTAGACCCCTAGATGGTTGTTACTTATAGTTTGACCCAGTAGAGGGCACTGCTAAGTATTCTATTCTTTACATAATTTGTATAAAAGGTATGTCTATGTCCTGCCCTATAAACCCCTTTATCTTTCAGTAAAAGTTCCATCAAAATCGGTCCGGCCGTTCTGGAACGGCCTGGAGATTCCCCTGTACAAACAGAATGACAGACAAACGGGCAACAATTTCAAAAATGTTTGTCTAGATATTAGTATCATAAAAATAATAAATAATACACTGCACTTGAAAAAACCTAGTTACATTGAAATAACATACAGACAGACACTTCAATTTTATTTATATGTAGGTATAGATGTTCGGATT
>DWNJ01002928.1:0-10050 GCA_018250275.1 Udranomia eurus
TATAACCATACAAAAATTTAAACTTATTGAATTGATATATAAGTAACACGAAATTTATCAAACATATTAATTATAGATATAGATAATAGCGATATGTGGGAAATGAAATCGACCCTGACATGATTTAATCATAAAATAACCCTAGCATTCATCTTCAAGACGAAAAAATAATTTCGTCTACATCTATGTATGCATATTAGTAATCATATTAACGTTTCTAATAGGATAGCCGAACATATCCTAGCGGTAGTTACACGATACATAGAGCGTGCAATGAATTCTCGATGCGAAGCTATATACGGATACGATGGTTAATTTTAAAGCGATTCAGACGAGCAGTCTAAACCAACAAGTATTTTTCCTAATCGTAATGACATTGAATATTAAATCACTGTAATTTGACCAACCTAAATGATTAAATAGATATTAAGCCGAACAGACTTAAATTTAGAGGGCAGAATGTTGTTAAACTAATGTCCCATTAACTAACAAGAAATCGTAATGTAGTTTATATATTACATAAGGTGAATTTATTTGAAGGACTAAAGTACTGAATTGTTATAACACTATTCGAATTACGAAGCTCGCCATAAATACAATCTGCTTAGATTCTATTTAGATTCCAATCAAGACTCCGCCAGAGCTCTGCGATTCTTGAACATGTTTACGTTAACAAAAGCAACTGCTTCGGAAGAAACGAAAACAAGATTTTCGTACGTTACTCGCTCAAAATAGCTTTTGAGTGAACAACGTATAACGTTTTCAGTTTAAAGTTTCAGTAAACTTAGTTTAGTCGTTCACATCATCGTTTATTCCGTCCATTTGATCCATTTAAAGTTTTTCCTTCCGTAAAAGTTCCATAAAACACGTCTGCCGTTCAATCTGCTCCATTTGTTTTATCCCTAGCTTTCCCGTGAAAAAAAGGAATTAAGACCACTATCAAAAGAGCTTCAATCGAATAATTAATCTTATTTTTTTCTCATAAAAATACGAAAAAGACAATTCATATTGATGAATAAACTATATACAAACGTTATTAAAACAAAAAAAAGCTTACAGATATCACTGAATTATAATCTTAATGTATTTTTTTTTAAAACAACAAATGTATGTACATATATTTCAAGTCAGAAATGTATTTATTATGCAGTGACGTGGTACTGTTTACGTATTCATTAGTCGGGCGACTTCAGTGAATCGACACGAGGAAAAGACGCATGCCAAGATTGCATCGTTAAAGATACCTCATTCCTTCGGGATATCCCGTAAATGAACGAACAGTTTTGGACACGAGATCTGAGCCCATAGTTTAATCAGTGATTTCCATTTACATTAGAGAAAAATCTAATGAAAATCACCGGTGTTTTACTAGATAGACCACATAGAGCAACTCTATCTCAATTGTCACTGTTGTTTCTTTAATAATTAGTACAATAAAAATATTTTTTCAATATTTACTGACATAAAAAACCAAAATGTTTGATTACTCTACAATTGATGCAATTAACATTGATTGAAAACACTAAAGAATACCAACCAACGTTCGTCCTAATGGAACTGTAAACGACATACTTTTAATTATTGTACAAATTCCCGCCACAGCGGATCACGTTTTCCAAGAAAACTATTTATTTTACTAGCTTATGTCCCCTGCTCCGCCCACATTGCAAAGAGATAGATCATAGAGTACAAAATCATACGCAATTCCCGGTATAAAAAGACATTCAACCCCTTAAGGGATGATTTTCGAGATCAAAACTAATGGCCGCAACCCTTTTACCCCCTGCTGGGCACAGGTCTCTTCCCAAAACTGGGGAAGGCCTGGAGCATACTCCGTCACGCTGCTCCAATGAGTATTGGCGGAAAAAATGGTTAGTAGCCAACAAGTGTCGGATGTTTTCAAACCCCCAAATGGACTCCAACGAGGTTTAACGACTGCTATCTGTCGATTTCAACCGGGACCAACTCCTTAACGTGCCTTACGAAGCACGGAAACGCGCATAAAAATACCACTATCGGTCAGACACATCCAGTTACTGACCGCGCCCGTTGTTGCTTAACTGACTCTGCGCGCTTCTTAAAAACTAAATTGTCTCCCTTAACTATCTACATATGACATTTCGTCTAAATTAGTTCAGCGTTTCAAGCACGAAGAGGTAAAAGACAGACAGAGTTACTTTCGCATTTGTAATATTAGTATGGAATTCGCCATCTTGAATGCAGTAATTGCTCCAATTGAACTTGTAGAGATAATAGATGTACAACAACTATGTTGAAATAGGTATACTGCAACTTTGTACTAGTATGTTTAATTTCTACAAAACTTTTATAATATAACACTAGCTGACCCGGCGTACTTCGTATCGCCTCAGAATCATTCCCCGTTCTCGTCCCTCTCCTGCACTTTTGCAACAAATGTCAACATTTTCGACTGTAACTCATCCACCATGTATCCGATCGATGATATTTTGGCACCAAAACCTTTTTCAGAAAATTCTGAGTAAAGTTGCTCAAGACACCTATACATATAAATAAAATTGAAATGTCTGTCTGTGATTGCAAAATAACTAGGTTCTTTTCAGGTGTAATGTGTTATTTTTACGATACTAGCACCTAAACAATCATTTTTAAAATTTCTGTCTGTCTGTCATTCTGTTTGTACGGGGTAATGTCTGGAACAGATGGACTGATTTTGATAGAACTATCACTGAAAGATAGAGCAGTTTATAGGGCAGGACATAGGTTATATTAATATACGAGTATAACAATTTCAAGCTACTAAATATGTTTACCCGGGCTAATCTCCATTATCCAGAATTGCAAGCGAAGCGGCGGTTAAAGGATAGTATGTAATAAAAGCTTCATCATTCAAGCAATACAATGACGTAGACTGTATTATAAAATGCATGTTCAAGTTTGTTGTGTCACGATGATGGTAGGAAAATAATTTATTTTCCTATTTAAAGGCGTCTGCAACTGATGGCTGACGCGAATGCGTTTAGTATTGATATTATTTCATCCTAGCAAAGGAAATAATTACTGGGGAATAGAAAAGATTTCGAGATTCCCTTAAAAGAAAGAAATCAAAAGAGCAATGGAACGATGATGATAACAGAAGCTACGTGTAACTTGATCTTGTATTCATTGAAATGACTTATTTTACGTAATGAGGACATCGGGGTTTTAAAAATTGATAACATAACTGAATTATCGACCTATTTTTGGCAGTCGCTAGGTATTTACTATCAATAACAATGAGATTATTAGCCCCTCAGATTAGCCCGAAGATAAAGTCATTGAAGCATTATTATTACTGCTTTTAAGTGCTAATCACAAATATGTCTATTAATTTGTCATGGAAAACTATGACGAAAAGTTGATATTTACATTTAATTATAGCTATGAAACGCTGTAGGAACAAGAATGCTTCTGAATACATTACAGTCTCATTAGAATCAAAAGTATATAAGTTCAATTTGAATAAGCTTTCGGATAGTAGCTCTAACAATAGGAGTGCCCTTATAAGAATATGATGGGAATATGATGTAATATCATTCAAAATAAATCATCTTTATGAAATATAGAACCTGGGAACAATGCTAGTTAGCATTAAATAGTCATTATAAATGCTACTACCATAGTAGAGCAGTAGAGCTTAAAGATCCACACAGGGGAAAGTTGGTAAACAATCTTGTTGTAAGATGAGAAAAGTAAACAGATCATTTAGTAAATATTATGACAATACCGTTATCGTCATTATGCTTCATTATTTGAGAACTAACGACGAATAATATTTGTTATTCATGCTTGTGAACACTATTTCATTATACCTCTGTCAATAAATAATGAACTACCTCATGTGGAACTAAACCATCGTAAATACTTTGAAGTTTCTAAAATGAGGTCGATAAATTCTTAGCTAACGCTTATTACGTTTTGTATAATTATTCTATTTCATCAGCATTCCTCGTTTCTCGCTATTTTACATCAACAATTTTATCCGATATTTAATTTCTAGTTAAAAAAAATACAAGGTACTTACTACTCTTTCTTCCCTCTTGCACCCTGTACGTTAAATCGCTGAAAGCCAGGTCCACTGGCGGTCTCTTGGGCAGATGCGTCAGGGTCTTGTGCTGAGGCGGGGTGATAGTCACTTTCAGACTCCCCTTCCTGTCGGAAATGAACGGTTTGGTGTCAACGGGTCCCGCAAGGCACACATCTTTGTCCACAGTCATTTTGTATGAGCACAATGGACTAGCGATATTAAACTCTCATTCCACGACGTCACAAAGGAGTGAACTGTAGACGGGGCGGCACGTGCGTTCAGTCGCACGTTCGCGCACACACTGACTTCACTATGACTCGAGTCGAGTGTTTAGGTAGCTACTGCTGCACAGCAGATTACGGACCGTGTAGATTGCCCCTTACGACTCTACTTCATACCTAACCTACCATTTATGAACTTTGCGCGACATATTAAATTCGCAATTAACGGAGTTGATTGAGTAGTGGTTGCAGCTTATTAATTTTTTCGCTTAACAACGAAACTCAAGGAAATAATGTTAATCTTTATTTTGCCAAGCCCGAAGATAACATTTACAGAAGGTTATGCCCTCAACTCTGTAAGAATTAAAAAGCGGTGTTAAATAAATATTATTAAACAGTCTTGTGGAATAAAGAAAGAAATACTACTATGGCCTCCCTGTCGGATTTTCATGAAACTTTTTTGTTATATAGTTATTAGTCCTTGGAAACTTAGGCTATAATTTATTATTAATAAAATTAATGAATATTATTCAACAAATAACACAACATTGATTCCCAGGCGGTATACGAAATCTGCCGGGTCAGCTAGTATTCTACTAGTCAATATATAGGTAATGTTTAATTAATAAAATATATATTGCAAATATCTTTCATTTAAGCATTATAGATTTATGTCCTCTAGCAGTGAAACCTCTCCAATCTTTCTTAGAATTGTTTCACAAATTATTGGATATTAGAATAAATATCGCTAGTTACGAATTATGAAAATAATTCACCAAAGTCTGAAAACAATCCTATAAATTTGTTTACAATAGAAGATTTATTTTTACATTTCTCTAAAGAAATCCTACATCATTAGGTAATTATGTCATATTTAAGCATTGTCAATTGATAGACAGCTCGTTTAATATAAATACTCAAACATTTGCGTTATTTAAAAGAAAACTTATTTTTTGCTAGTAGTACTTTGAAAGAGAGTATTTAAATAATGAGTCTATAATTTTATTTACCTACTTTAGAAGGTTACGTTCCACCTTATCCGCAGATAAGTTCGATAATTCTATCTTGGGTTGACTACAAACGTCCAAGAGCACCACTGACCATTATGTGGATTGCATGCTCATTTGCTACCTCAATATTACATAACATAATACTAACTGCTTCTTAAACATTTTTCACAATCTTCCCGATTATACAATTTACATAGAACATACCGGAACCGGAAATGACAAATTTTTTATACGGTGAGAAAAGAAACTGTATTTTTTAAACATCTCCTTCTTTATTTAAATAACATTTTTGATTATTTGTAATTACAATTAAATAGAATTAGTATGTAAAATTATATTCATATAATAACCAGATTTTAAGTACTGTATGTGCCAGGTAGAGTGCAGGGTTTACATGGGGAATTAGTGCCAGGGTCACAAACCTGTCAGGTGCCTAGTTAGCTAGCACGAGTTATAGTCTCCCTCATGCTATGAAGTTGTTTTTAAAATAAAATATATAGCAATGCATACAATACATACAGGACTGTAGTTATAGGCACTTAATAATAATATTATACACAATGGAACTTATTTTTGTGTCGGTTGATGAAAATGCAATGTATATGACCATAAAATTGTAGTTACATATAAATAAACAATTTGTAAGCAATAAACTTGTTCTCGTATTTCAATTAAAAAAAAGGAAACACAGAAGACCTCCACTCCATATAGAGTTGTAGTTGGACATATTGATAATATTGGACACCAAAATAGGCATGTTATTTATATGTTAATGTCTATTATTGTGCACAAAGCTTAATCAATACTGAAAGGCATTCTTATCACTCAGCATATATTTGACCCAGACCATGTCAGGATAGTTTCAGAAGAGCGTAGATTAAACGACAAATATACGAATCATACACATTGGCTGCAATAACCACATTTTGCTAACTTAGTCTTTGTGATAAAGTGTTATAAAAGGTCTAAAGAAAGCCGAGCCGTAATAATTTTATACTTTCATATTTGAGCTATTCGTGTAACTTTCTAATACCTATGGTTACACGATTCTACTTTGCAAGTGCAATTGCTGTGGGCTTACATATCTAAATCAATTCTTCTAGTATATTTTTATAAAATACCTGTCATTGGCAACAAAAATGATTTGTTAAACAAAGAAAAAAGTAGGAACTCATGTTAACATAAAGAGGTCATAGGTGGATCATAATCTCTAATTGCGTATGAATGATTTTAACTCATTCCTTAATTACCTTAAATTGTTAAGGATGAATTTGTTTTCCATGTTGACTACTCCAACGCATAACAATTAGAAAATCAAATAAGTTTTTCACGATAATTTAAGTTCATCTATCAAAACAAAAATTATACTCGAATCAACTGACAAGTGACAACACAAATTGAAAATTGACAAATCGTCAGACTGTCACATTCACATAAATAAAATAATGTTCCTTTCCATAGATAGTCTATAGAGAATTCAGAAATTATACTAAAATGGCCTTTTGTTTTAAATTAGATTTATTTGAGATGTATTTTTAAATTAGAAGTGTAACCCTCTAAAACTAGTACCGTAAAACAGGACGAATAGAAACGACGGGGTGAATAGAATAAAACCGGGGAAAAGTTTTCAAGGCTAAATATTATTTAGGAATTTATCACAATATCCTACTATCTTCTGTAAAATGACAGTAAAATATTTAAAATCCACTGTGATAATACTAAACAAACATTAATATTCACTGCAAAGTCAACAATTTTTTTTGTACTCAAATTATGTGTAAATGAATAAACAAAAATGGGACCTATCTTATTATTAACATGAACATGAAAACTTGACATATAAATTTTAATCTGTGTAAAATCTTTACCATCTGTATTTATGATACCAAAGCTGTTATTAAAATTACCTACCAAAGGAAAAAAAAGGTGCGTTAACTTATTAAATAAAAAACGGCAATTTCTTAGTAAATCCTATTATAACATATATTGAATGAATGTTTAAAAGTTTGGGCCAAAAAGTTAATTAAAGTGATATATTGGTTTATTTAATTTTATTTGTTTATTTTGTTGCTTAAAATATATGAACAAACGAAGCGTAGGCGTGATGAAACGAGATAGAAGAAGAAATTAATTATTTTCATTGATAAATTTGTAGTCTATTTCGCTCAATCCCCACGCAAAAATCGTTTCGAGGGCTGACAACGGGTCACATTCTCATCTCAGGGGTATTGCACCCCTGCATGCGCGACCACCTGACGGACGCGGGAACTGAAAGGTCTGGCCGCCCCCGACCATCTGGGCATCGACCCCTAGACCCTAACTCGGGTGTGCACCCACATCACACACCCCCGCCTAAAGGCGGGGACACATCACCGAGGGTCGTAGTCCCTTTGACAATTGCCCGGGTAAAGAGGGTTACTTCGAGACCCATAGTCTCTGCGGAGCCAAGCCGGCGTACATAGACATTCTATAGCCGCGGGCTGTAGAATGTCATATCAGTCAGCCACAAAAATCAATTTTCGTTATAAAGTTTGGATTTCTTACGTATTATAATATATTGTAGTATTGTATAGTATAGTATTGTCAGTCTATCTTTTATTATGTCTTTTGTCTTATAAGGTTTTATATTTCAGTTAATATATTTAAAAAAATGCTTTACGTTTAACTCAACATATGAGTTAAACTAAACTATTTCCTTATTTGCGGATATTTTGGGTAACTGTCATAATAGTGGCAACCCCGCTATGAGTGAAGTCCGATACCAAAAAATATGATTAACTTGAATATGACACGACTTGACTTGCTTTGTAAATTTTCAACACGTCAAACAAAATTGAATTCGATAATGATGTGAAACTTTATCAATCATTTTGTAAGAACAATGAGGCAATAGACATACAACTGCAGTATACACAACATGGAAAGCGTTACAGTAATACTCAAAACATTTTTTATTGTATAATCTTTTGTTCATTGTTGTTATGATTTTGCATTCGATGTTTTTATTGTTCCAGAATTTTTCTGTATCGCTTATCAAAGGCTTTATAGATAGTTTACGAGGTGTTACAGTGCTTGTATATTTAGATAAAGAAATAAACGAACGGGCCCTAAGCCGATCTCCGCAGATAGAGTCCGAGAAAGTAAAACAAAAACAGAAGTTCACAAAAGTCAAACAGTGAGTAACATTGTTTTTTATTATTTAAAATGCAATAAAACTTGTTAAGTATTTTCTTTACAATCGTATGATATTATCGTATACCTAACACAATTAATTACTTTTATGAAAATAAAATACCACTCTTCAATCGTGGTATTTTTTTTTCATTTCATAAAACCAAATTTTTTGTATCAGTTTTAAAACGTAAAAAGTGTGAATTCAGAAAATTTTGGCGGAGAGTATTATTTGATCAATTAAATATACAAAGAACAAATCGAAAACATAAAACCCAAATAATTATAAATCAACTTGAATGTGTAAGCTTACGTTTTCGTAAGCTTATTTCTTACACGAGCAGGTTGCGCAAACAAAAAAAGTTGTTTCCGATAAAATTCAACATCCACATTTTGTTACAGGGAATCAAAAGTACTTACTAGGGTATTACAATCTTGTGTTCTGAATGGGTTTATATTCCTGCTAAGTATATTGGTGTTTGAATACGTCCTATTACCAGCGGTGAAGTACTTAGTTATAATAGTGTTTGGCCACAACCCTGGGGTGGCTCATGCTGTGTGGGGATGGATGCAGCCATTCCTATCCATGACGTTCCGGATGATATGGGTGTTGCCGCTGTTTCTGCTTAGCAAGCTGGTTAACAGCTTGTGGTTTCAAGTGAGTATACAACCTAATACCTACCTCCTGGGTAGCACAGTCCCAGTGATTTGACCAAAATGAACTAAATCTTATTTACCTTAATTGTATCCTATAGTGGAAGTGATCAATTTAACACAAGCGTAATATGTGTAGACACCTTTGTTATTTAAATTTTGAGGTAACAAATGAGGATGCAATCCACCAGATTGTAAATGGTTACTGCCACCCATGGACACCTGTAATCAACCCAAGACAGCATGACAGCAAGACAGCAAGAATATTGAGCATTAATTAATTCTTGCTTTAACTAAGGCATTTAGTTAAAAATTATTCTCACTATCGATTGCATCTATAACAAAATGACATTGAACAAAATCAAAAAATTTAATCCTTTCCTCCACATTAGGACATCGCAGATTCAGCATACCGGCATCGTCGGGGGCGACCTCAGTTCATGTCTAGCGTGAGCAAAATTATCGCAGACTCACTATTCAGTTTACTGGTGCAAGCATTATTTTTAGTACAGGTAATTTTTTTATTTTTATTTTTGAAGTGAAAACTTATAGTGATGTTTGTTAGTAGGCTTAAAAGTACTAGGCGACTGATTCTTCCTTTTTATTTATCATAGTAGAATAACTGTTGATTGATACTGTCAACCCATCTAACTATATTTTTGCTGAGAATGGGTTTCCATCAGGAATACTCATGCCCGACAGCAATCGCTATTTGCTGTGGGGGGCTGTAGATTGATGTTGAAGGAATCACCACTGACCCAGAATTAGTGTTCTAAAATGGGACTCAAGCCTAGACCTATTTTGCTGTATTTCGCTAAACTACTAAAAGTTACAATCAGACATTATAAATGCATTGGATTATAAATCTGTAATGTTTACACAATGATGATTCTGAAGGAAATATAAGGAAGGAAGGAGGACTACTTACAATTCACTGATTTTATTAAAT
>DWNJ01002929.1:0-10050 GCA_018250275.1 Udranomia eurus
TCGGTCCTGGTTGTTATCGATAGATGGCAGTCGTTAAACCTCGTCGGAGTCCATTTGGGGGTTTGAAAACATCCGACATACTACACATCAGTTTTTCCCCCAACACGCATTGGAGCAGGGTGGAGGAGTATGCTCCGGGCATTCACCAGTTGTGGGAAGAGACCTGTGTGGCATAAAAGGGTTGCGGCCAATATGTTAGTTAAGCTAAGACTATGTAAGTGCCAAATACCTAAACTTGTTTAATTAAATAATAACCAATGTAACAACAAAACGAACCGTTTAAGAAGTATGCTAAATGTTTAATTTGAATAATTAAGATACCTTTGCATAAATTCTACTACTCACAGTACCACTTTGCCAACAATAACCATTAAGTTTACTTAGGATACTTCTTAATAGGCTTACGCACCTGACTTTTGTCGAAAATACTGGCTAAATGTGTTTTATGCGTACGTATGCGTACCTAAGACTGTTAAAACCCTATTTTATAGGATTTTCTTATTTGTTTTTAAGATTTTAAATCCTCATCGAAATTTACGAATAATTTTCAGTGCATCTTCATCGAAATTTACCGTATCCCAATTCGATATCGTCTCAGTAAAAATATTCAGTGTAGTCGTAAAAATAACACTAGGATCATTTTTTAGCCTAGGACGCACAAAGATCTGCTGAATCCCTTTTGATATATTTAAATTAATTAAACTTTTTCCATAACTCACTTTTATCTAAAAAGTTCTTGCTCTATTTTTATTATTCATGCCTTCTTCAACAGAATAAGATATATTGTCACTGTGATAAGATAGCCGTGAAGATCTATTTAAGATAAACTCTGACGTCTATAAAATTTTATTGACTGTATCAATAAGTTATAATGACTACATAACAACTTCAACAACAAGAGTACCTACTGAACATCGAATTGTTACGTAAATCATATTTAAAATGTACAATTTATAATAGTGTAGTGTATATAATTTATAATAGGTATAGGATAATTTATGATCACTCCAACGTTTTATGATCTTCATTTTGGACGAGTGATACATTAGTAATGACTTCCTTCTCGTTCGGAGTCGTTAAAATTTGAAAGCTTATACATTATTATTATAGTGTTTTGCTTAATATGTGATTGATGATCAATGTTTATAATATACGCTTTATCTTGTAGATCTTTTAATAAAAAGCCAGACTTGGAATTAAAGAGCTTATATTATATAAGGATTAACTATGTTACGTAATATCTACATATGTGGTATTTGCAATATCTTAGTTCGAGTAATAAGCCAAATTATGGCTTCTGATTTATTTAATTTTTATACTAATATAATAAATATATATTACGCATACGTATTGACATTTTCCTTTAATAGTTTACGTACCTTTTAAGATAAATGTGCTCATTGAAATTTGTTTTGTTTGAACACAAAAACTTGGAGACTGAAATCTTCATGAAATCCGATTATAAACTTGGAAGACGTCTGTTGGTTGGTTATAAACAATACCAAGGTAATGTAACGTAACAAATTGTATTAAATCTGTGCCTAGTTTAAAATAAGACTGACTCGTACTTGACTAGTCATTCAAACCCAGAGAACAAAATAGCCATTTCGTGTTACATCTTCTATACAATTATCAGATTATACTAGCATTATACTAGCTGTTAAATTCAAAAGCGACAATAGCCTAACAAGTATTGGTTGCGCATTTTTTTTAATACCAGCATATAAATACTTTTATTAACTCCTCTAGCTAAGCTCAAAGCCTTGCGTTAGGTATGGGTTTACGTCGATAGTGCAATGAGCATCGAACCCTCTCGATCGTAAGACCGACATACGACCCATTGGACTAAGCTGGAGGGTTAAGAATTAGTATTGTGGAAAAAAGATGTTATAATACATTCAAAATGTAGCTTAATAAAGAAAATAAGAACAATAAACACGTAACGGACGTGTTGTGTATTGTTCCATGTGTCTCCATACAAAGGTCACTTGTTCCGTAGAAAATTAATGTGACCCCATTACGTGACGCCATACTTACTATGAAAGGAAAAAGCGGCTGTGCGTACAATTCGTGCGTTGTATTGAATCATCATTTGTATCCTATATCGGTTCAGACATGCGTTCCGACTAAAAAAATTCTTTGCATTTGAAAAACTAAGATCCATCCAGACGCGTGCATCCACACTAATTTGACAATACAGGATTAAACGAATGTTTGAGGCATAGATACCAGTTATTAAAAATATACTTAATCTTTATTGTATTATTTTTATATTTATGTATTAGTATATTTATTGTATAATTCTAATTGTCGGTTTTGTGTCTCGTAATGTTTAATACTATCTTCAATCTATACACCAAGCTATAGAGATTAATAATATTTCAAGAATCAACATTCCAAACAAGTAATTCGGTAGTGACAATGGCAGTAACAGAAAATATAATTCAAGTACAAAATTAAATAAACAGGCACCGCGATAAGTAGTAACATTTCGTTGGAAACGTTAAACATTCGAGACGAGGTGACTTTGATCTAAGTAATTTTGAATTGTTATATATTATGAACAAGTATTTTCTAAGTTAATCGTTTCTATTTATGTTCACAACGCATTTCGGTAACACTGAATAGGTATATTTTATCCTTGTCCGAATAAACATGCAAGTTCAAATGATGTTAAGATGTCCCTGGTTTAACTTTATGAAGCTACTCGTACTTTTGAAAGCGAAAGTTGATAAATTACTTTAGATACAATAGTTACTATGCGATAGTAAAATTATTTAACATATAAGTAAATGACGGCGCTGCCATTGCTTTGATTCTAAACAGAAGGTGCAAAAGGCCACCCTCGGTTTAATATTTAAAAAAAGAGCAGCGCGCGAATTGGCGGGAACGCGGGTTTTTTTTAAAAAGAGAAGACGGGAGTGTTTGGTTTTGGACGCGAGCGGCATTACGAATAGGATAGTGGTAATAAGAGTGGAGTATTATAGTTAATAGACAATTACAATTGTGAATAGTTAATTAAGATTGAGTGGGAAATAAATAGTGTGCGTCGGAAGCCTGCTGTTTTGTTTGGAATGGATGACCCGATTCCTATATATATATATACGATACGATTCGATACAATACGATTCGTGTTTCATTTTATTATTAAGCCTGCTGCTTAATTATGGGTCAAAAATAAAATTGCTAATTATTTTCCCTAAAAGTAGTAAGTATGATCTACAATTATATTATTAATAACAAATTTGATTCTCAAGATATTCCACTAGCGGGTTCAAATTGTTTTCAAATTCAATCTTTTAAAATGAATTTATATCACTTAAAAGTTAGTCATTACGTCTATAATAAAATTAAACGTAATATAAAATAACATTATAAATCAGGTTCGATTAGCAAATTTACAAATTAAGGTTTAATATATTATGTAGATTTAGTATGGAATTACTATTGATTTGCATGTCACAAAGCAAGGAAGTCAAAATATCACTTTTAATAGTAATTAGGTAGTGTGACTCCGGTCACATGGCGCTACATACACAGATATCCTCTGTGCATGTAGTGATCATACGCAAAGATTTATAAATATCAATTTTTATCTATTATATGTTTGCTAATACAATGTACAATTACCATTTTTGATTTATATATGTAGGTAGTAGTGTAGTTTTATATATGTGTTATGTGCTTGCATTATTTATTTGAATAAATGTATTTTTTGCGAAATTTGTTATAAAACAAATCGCGAATAATATATATTACATTATTTTATAAATATTTGTATAATACTTACTATTAATCACTATCGAGAGCACGCGTATGAAGCAAAAAAAATGAGCTAAAATAAAGTATTTTTGGGATGCCACATTTTATTTGGTAAATTTTTGCAACTAAATGGTGCAACTACAAAATGTATATATTGCTTTGCTTTGACTACATCAATTTGGGATTTAAAAATCACAGAACATATATGCCAGTACCATCCGGAATAAAATTGAATTGTGTGCATTTTCACGAAACTCTAATTTATATACTCTTAGCTTATTTTAGATGTTGACTACTCTTTTTCTCTTACATGGTAAAAGAAAACATGATCCACATATTAAAAGAAAACATGACCATTGATTTATCATTGGATGAATCATTGGAATTAATGTTTATCTTAAATATAAAGATATTTCTATAAAAATCCATAGATTAATCAAATCAAATCAAAGTTTATGGCGTCTAGTTTGATATAATTGTAAAACTCGATATAATAACATTAATTACACGTATATCAAGAAGCAATTCACCGGGGAGCTTCTAAAATATGTATTTGATTTTGAATTTGGAACTTGGGAAGCCGTTAACTTTTACCCATAGAGTCCAATGAGTGTACTACGTAAGATGCTTGCGTCAAGAACGACGTGACCCGCATACCATCATACATTTTATCGCACGTAGTTCTTAGGTTTGCGCTACCATTCTAATAGACACCTACTGAATATTTCGAAATTTCAGAACAGAGACATTTTTGACCGGCATAACGACGTTTAGTAAAATCTATGCGTCGCATTGTTAACTCACTCACTCCGATCGGCTTCATATGCCTCCAATTTTAGTGTCCTTTTCAGTACACTATTCTTCTTCAGAAAAGCAAGGGAAGGTTCTAGGCAAAAACTATTTTCTTACGGTCTAAATATTTTATTTTGGACCGTCCGGATTGAGTTCCGTGGAGCAGTGGTTAGCGCTATCTCGTTAGCCCAGTCACCAAGTGTACATCGCTGATAAGGAAGCGTGCTCGTTGAACTGGCGCTGAATCAGCGTTAAATCGTTTCCTCAATTACGGTTAGGTTAGTCTAGTATGTGGAAACGAATATACGAGTGTAAACGTATACAATTTTTAATTTGAAGAAAGTGCCCTTTGAGTTGCACATAGTATTTTTAAGCACTTACCATCATCTGATGGTAAGTGGTCTGCATGCTCGTTTGCTCCCTGTCAGGCATAAAAAATTAAAATAAACTCAGGTGTCCCTGTGTCTTAGTTACGCCCAGGCTTTCTTGTAAATTCTATGTATCAATGTATTCATTATTAAGACTCAGATAAGTAGGTATAATATACATTGACCATATGACACATTGACTGGTTCTAAAAAAATAAAGTTAAAAATAATGTAAATATTTATTAAAGTAGGTTAGGTTAGTAGGTATGTTAACACTTTAACCTTTGTGTTACTTTACTTTAAGTAGTATGTAATTCTTGTGTTAATTACGTATATCCTTAAATGGTAACGTTTCACACCTTCATTAATAAAATTCTACTAATTATAATGTAATACAATTTTAACGAAACATATCAATAAAACCTCAGCTATGCAACTGATGGCGGCCGAGATAATTGTGTTTTGAATATTATTGGAAGTTTCGGAGGGAAATTAATTGTATATAAACACTAATCACTCGCAATGAATGTTGTTTATTTGTGATTTAAATTCATAGTCCATTATACCAGTCAGTCCAGTCCTATTAAAACAATATATATTTGTAATTATAAGTTGAATACATCTGAATCCAACTTTATGTACGTGTTGTTAAAATGATCTTTAAAATACGATACACAGGCCTTTCTAATCAGATTATAAGCAGAAAATAGGATTAAGGTGGTAAGTCAAAAAAATTGTGGCTTAATTTTAGGGCACATAAGCTGTGACATCTTTAATAGTTTGGACAATATATATTCAAATAATTGTTTGCGCTCGAGCTCAATGGACAAATTGAAATATAATATTTGAGGGCTCGAGGGATTATGTAAAGTAATAAAGACAGCGGTCAAGTTCTCGAATCTTGTCGTCTTGATCATTCTACACGGCAGTTTTACGTCTATCCCAAGTTTGTTTAACCTTACAAAGTCCGATTGATATAGTATGATTAATTCTAAGGGTTTTGAGACTAATATTATACTAGCAGATAATATAATTAATCAAAAAAGAAATATAAAAAAAATCGTAGAAGCACTGAATTACAGTTATATGATTGATAGTTGTAGCTTTCTTCATTATCAACACGATTCACGAAAAAGTTAAATAATTAGAATTTGACTCTGAGGACGTATTCAAATTGTAGATAATAAATATTGGCCGTAATGTTCTCACGTTTTTAAATATTTGGTGGGAGGAGCAAATAAAAATCTTCAAATACCGATATACATATAAATGATCCCTTTTATCGCGAAGACTTGGAGATACAAGACATTTTACGTTGAACATGTTAAAAGTAAATCTAGATTCAAAGAATTCAACACCTGAATAATAAAAATCCAAAAAAGGTGCACGCCTCGATTATCTAGTTAAAACGTTAATTAGATGTGAGTATCAAAACAATTATGAAAAATAAATGATATAATTCAAGACACTCAAGTGACTGCTGTCATTCTCTTTTTTGATGTGTTGTTTGTTGAAGTGAGCGTTTCTTAACATACATAATACAAGAGATTAATTTTAATTTTTTTGGCAGAGCTCAAAGCCTTATGAGTGAGTTCACGTCAATAGTGCAATGAGGGAGTGAGGAATAAGAAATGGCGTTCGCAGTCCCGTATTTATTTTATAAATATTATAAACAAAAACTATAAGGATTACAACCTGAGCATTGATTAGGGTTCGTCTAGTCTCAAATCTAATCTAAAAATATT
Organism: Udranomia eurus; assembly: GCA_018250275.1. Lineage (NCBI taxonomy): Eukaryota > Metazoa > Arthropoda > Insecta > Lepidoptera > Hesperiidae > Udranomia > Udranomia eurus. Next base: position 6,668 of record DWNJ01002929.1, read on the forward strand.
GAAAAAATATCATTATTGGTGAAGTGTTTCATTCATTACTTTTGATGAAACTGGATTGCGGAATTTACGGCAGGCCAAATAATTTTTTATTACCATAATTTAATATACACGTTTATCGATATTAGAAAACATTAAATGTTGTTTGATTTTTTCGCTAATATTTATTGTTTGTTGTCTATAAAATAATATGTTACGTGTGTATTCTTATGGAAAAGTGTGACAATATAAAAAAAATACCAATTTATAATGAATGAAGATTACCGTTGAAAACGTGCCGAGATTGGCAATGTTTCTGAGTAAGACAAATAAAATAACTAGTTCTTTCTTAAATTGAAAAAATACATATTATGAATATTACAAAGAAGAAAATTATTTTATTTTCTTGTTTACCTAATAGTACACATTAGAAGCATTCGAACTCAACAAGACACGATGATTACTGAAGTATTGGTTGAGCTATGAATATTCCTTTATAAATGTATGAACATAATATGGCAGTAATAAAAGTGAAGTAGTATATGCCACCCCCGACCACGTGGACTGGTGACCTAAAGACGACAGTGGGATACCGCTGGATTCCGAAGGCACAGGGGCCGGTTGGAGTGGCGAAGGTTAGGGGAGGCATATGCCCAGCAGTGGGCCCTCAAAGCCTAATAGTAGTAGAAGTAGTTTCGCAATACCAACCAGTTCTATTTGTCATTTTTATTTTACTTGCCCGATTTATCACCTTCTTTCACTTCATAGCTTATAAGTTTGAGTTTCAGATACATAGTGAACCTTTCTAGTTTATAGAGGTACTTCTCCTTTACCTACACTATCTTATTTACAAATAGTCAAACAGTAGTACAATACTGTAATATAATAGTATTAACCTTGATAATAATTCCAACACTTTTCGTCAGTTTTAACTTGAGTTATTGAATTGGATTAAGTTGAACAAGGATTTACCTTAATCCACTTCAATAACTCAGACCTAGTAACCCCTTAAGTCAATTTAATTTTAAGGCATATTGTGTGCGTGGTAAATGTATATCTAACGAACTAACTTCAAAGTAATCAACGCTCCTTGTTATACGTGAAATTTGTATACTTAAACAAATAATTAATGAAGTGTACAGTATGTACTAATTTAAGTAAACAAGGTTTGATTTAATATTTCATATAATTTCCCATGTAAAAGCATGAAAACGTTTATGTCGGCGATGCATTGGCGACCCCTCTAGTGTTCCAGTGTAGGTAATTAGTTAAATTTTATCGTAGTTCACTCGTATCGTAGTACAATAGCATTCACTAGCTTAAGTGAAGCATAATTAACTTTCCTTGAGTTACTGCAATCACAGCTACAATTTGACGAATTAATAACATTTCAACAAAACAACAACAAATAAAACACACTACAAATTAATTGGCTCGAATCGTATTTTAGTAAACATCTGTGACGTTTGCTAAATACGACTAAAGTCAGGAAGCGTCGCGGCGTGATGAAAGTGCAGGCAGCGTGACTTACCTAAGTAACATATACGATCCGTAGAATATTCTACAGCCATTAAAAGTTAGTTATAATGCGAAGTTGACGAATTTAAAACCAGAAAGTCTTAAATTCTTCAACTCATTCTATAACAACTGCTCTTGCGGATGACGTCACCAAATTATTTGTAAAAAATTAGGCGGATGCGATGTCGATTAAGTCTGCTTAGTGTGGACCCAAATGCTTGCAAATGTACTTCGCGTTTAAAGTAGCCACGCTATGCGAAAGGGCGATTATTTTGTTTAAAATTCACATCACCGGATCCGATGTACAGATCCGGTAAATTAGCGCCGGACCCGGTAAGCGATTTTCGATGTCGGATCCGCCGGATTCGGTTTCCCGGATTTCCCGGTTTTCCGGATTGCAATCCATAACTTACGAATACGAAACGTATACGAACTTACGAAATGTTAAATAAGAGAACATTTTGGAAAGTGGAGAGTTACACCTGAAAGATTCGCATATCTATAAGGAAAATTTATTTAGATCCTCAATGTATGACATTTTTCAACTTTAATTGATTTGGTAATTTCAATTTATGATGTAAAATAATATAAAATAACTGTTATATATGGCAAAGTTATGTTCGTTCATTTTTGCCAATGATAAATTACAATAACTGAATTTCTAAAACTGAACTTGTTACTTAAAACAGGAAAAAACATGTTCCTAGAAAATATATCAAACCCTTGGTTGTGAAAGAAAACCGCAACACGATTACAAGCTGTAAATTTTCAGCGACATTTCTTTCAGTCCCTTCGGAGTTTTGCGAAAGGTTTATCGCTATACCCTACGATTAAAAAGTCTACGTCCATTACAATTTACTGCAATGTCCTTTTTGTTATTTAATAAATGCTTAGTATAAAAAGGCTCATAGAGAAAAAAGGTACGAAGAAACTTACGAGTTCTCATTGAAGACAAATAATTTATGCATAACGCTAAGCGTAACGTTTGTGTGTCCCTTACACAACCCTTTCCAATCTCAAGATAGTGATCAGTGTTGAAAAATTCCAAACGATAAAATATCTTTTTTAAAACGGTAGACATAATGTTAAGGTGGCTCAGTGGTTTACGATACTAAAATAATAAAACAACCATTTCAAATAATATCTTTAATGTACAGTCCAAACTTATCGCAGTACCTTTCCTGTTGGATAATGTCTTGTACTCCTATTTTCTAGCAGCTAGTCCGAACACTTGATGACCTGACAGGGATAAGTCACTTTCGCAAAGAAATATAGAAATTGTGATGTGAACAGCTATACAAATGAACAAAATTGCGGAGAGAGCACATAACTTGTGAGTATAGATATAACAACTCATTAATAAAAGATAGGTGGGTAATAAACATATCCCAAGGTTTATTACGGCGGTCGTATTGATTGAGTGTCCGATATATTAATCTAATAGAGAAGAGAAGCTTTATATAGTCATTGATATACTGATCACGATAAAATATCTATATCTTACTTAATTAGGAACTAGCTGACCCGGCGCACTTCGTACCGCCTCCACGTCCCCCAACTTTTTTCATTTATGAACTATTTTTTAGTCAACATACGCTTCAAATACGATCAGCCGTTTCTGAGATTAGCGTGCACAAACGCACAGACAAACGGACAAGCAGTTATAGCAGACGTATAACGCAGTTAGTGTTTGTAATGTTAAGTAAAGAACGGATAAATTATACTCTGGTTTTGTATTAAATACTAGCACTATATTTAGAGTAAATTGGCTTAATGGACCACTTAGATGTAATAACTAGCTTACATCCTATATCAGAGTATCTAATCTAATACCTTTAAACGAGCAATCCTTGGATATACATATACTCGTACATTATATAATCTTATCT
>DWNJ01002930.1:0-10049 GCA_018250275.1 Udranomia eurus
AAGGCAGAAATATGTGTTTGAATATTAAAATGAAATCGTGCGACGCCTTGATTTTAGGCTAGTTTAAATAACACATAATTATACCCACACACGAATTAACCCATTATTCAATATGAAACAAGCAGGAGTTAAATGCCTCGCGTGATTCACAGAACGAAATAATACTGCTGTTGGTATAAAGATGATAAGATCTCGTTAATGGCAGCCGTGTTTTGTTTCAGCTTGAATTATTAGGTAACACCTTTCTGGCGTGTAGCTCAGCGGTCGCCTAACTCCATCCAACATCGTGTGTAGATTAATTAATGTCAGAACGACTTGACTTGACGGTGTCCAGAGACATTAAGTGTCTCTGTGTGTCATTAAGTGTCCACGCACTTCAGAACAGCACAGAGCAGCTCAAACGCTGCTGTGTATTAGAAGATACCGATGTTATTTGTCCTAGCCTAAAGCATGTGGTAAGGAAGACACTTAACGGAGGCATTCCAACGTAGTCCTCAGAGGTAGCAACGTATCTGTGGTTGACCTAGAAAGAACTTCGATCCTATCTTGGGTTGATGACAGATGTCCATGGGTGGCAGTGACCACTTACCATCAGGTGGACTGCGAGCTCGTTTGCTACCTCGCAGATATGAAAATAAATAAACAAATAAAAAATAATAGTAATAAGTAGAGGTTGCAAATGACAATGGAAACTACATTCGCTCTTATAACTGGAGGGCGAGTGGGTGCTCGAAAAACTGTTAATTAATATTGCATACGTTTGTTTTGTTAACTAAAAGTTTCTAACAGTTCCGCTGTGCTCTGATTTAATTTGTCCTATCCCTTCTCTAATTTTGTTAAAATTTGTGTTCACGTTTGTATTTTGTAGCTCTGGATTATTGTCACTTATTTGTTTAACTGTCATGTAATTGTGTTGAAAGTGCGGAAATGAGGCTGTGACTGTAATGACTGTGAGTTTTACTGCGACTGCGACTGCGACTGCGACTCCGACTGCGATTTTTTTTATAAATCGGGTAGCTAACTGGCCTGCAGTCGACCTGATGGTGAGTTATCACTGCCGCCTTGGGTTGATAGATGGACAACTATCGACCGTATTCTAGAATTGCATCCCATATCGGAATTCCAATGATAGACCTGCTGGAAGAGATGACATATTGACTGCCTCTGTACTAAATACTATTATTGTAAACTAACCGTGTGCAAAAATTGTGATTAAATATAAATAAATAAATTATCATTAATATCGGAAACTATGTCGTTGTTTCAATTACTTAGCAGATAATTTGAATTGTGGTAGTTGCAATTACTGTGCTTTGTTTTTCTGTGCGATGCAATTTGCTTTGTTCTCAACAACGGAGTAACGACACTCCGGTGAAAATAATGAACTAATTGACACGGAGAAGAAAAGATATATGAACAAAAGATAATTTAAAATTAAAACAAAATGCAGGATGATCTTTGTACGAATGTAATTATTTATATATATATTTGTGTTAGCGTTTGCTTCAAACGTATTTAAAGTTAATTTCAAAGTGCAGGAAAGGCAGAGACATGGATCCTCCGCGAATGAAATAAACGACAACTTAGTGGTCTTTCGGTCTATGAAATATATACTTGAAGACATGAAGTCAAATCTAAAGACAATTGTACGTATTTACTCTAATACTAGGAGTTATTTATTATGTTCATCAGTTTCCTAGCTAAAGGTTCTACTAATAAATTCGCGGATGCTATAATATAATACTCAAAACCTTAGTAAGTGATTTTTTTATGTTTTCCGACACAACCAAATACACCGGAAAATGATAAACATAGTATATAAATGATAAGGAATTGACGCTTTCACACTCTTACAAGTAAACAAACAGCAAATATATCGGTGCATCACATCTTCGTTGTTAAACTGTCGTTTGAAATAATTCTGTATACCTTCTGATGAACTTCGGTACATCTAACAAATATAAAAGTAAGAAGAACAAACAAAAAAACAATTCTGTTTTAATCCCGGAACGAGAAGAACGGACCTTTCTCTACTTAAATTTCTGCCGCTCGATTTACTATCCGTTTAAGCAGAGAATGTCGCCGAAACACATTTACGTCACAACTAATTTAATTTTTATTCCCTCGGCCTTTGTCGAGAGAATGGGCATTCCTCCCATTGGAGCGACATCATTGTTTTCAAGGAGATCTGTGTTCTTAATTGTATTCATTATGAAAAACATAATAGTCAAATGGTGACAGACTTAACAACCGGGAGTACGTGGGTTCGATCCTATTGAACTATTGCAGTGAATCTACTACTAACACTAGCCTTTTAGCTTTCAATATTTCCTTATAGTAAACAATTATGTTTGGTGCGAATCAAAAGAACCATTCTTTTGATTTTGATAAGTAGACAAAAAACACGACTAAGTACTTATAAAATATGCAAAGACAGCCGAAATACAATTCCGTTCTCCCTGTGTCGTCCATCTTAGATTTACTTTCAGATTAAGAATGTCTTGGAAACACATTAACGTCGTGACTAATTTAATTTCTATTTCCTGCGCCTTGTTAAGAATCTCCATTAGAGCGTTTTTCTCGATCAAGTTCTCAGAGTTTATTATGATCGACAGTGGAGTGGAAACTTGGCTCTGATTACATATTATCAGGCTAGCTTACATTTAGACTTTGTAATGTTAGTTAGGGTGTCATTTGAGGTAAATGCTGCTTTATAACCACAGAAGTGAGAAGTCTGTATATTAAGATATTTGACATACAAAAAGTTTGCTACTTTTTGTATGTCCCACTGCTGGAAACGAGTCTCTTCCTACAACCTACGAAGACCTAGAGCATGCTCCACCACACTGCTCCAACCCACATTGGAGTAATCGGGTAATCTAGTCAAAATAGACATTAAGTAAGCTATAGACGAAATAGACATTAAGTAAGCTATAGACAAAATTGGAATGTCCACTGACCTCTTATCAAACTCATGCAGATCCTCTGACGTGAACTGACTGGTCACGTCAAGCAGTTGCTGGATGTGGTCGCTGCAGACGCGGCTCTTGCGTCTACCGTCCTCGCCGTCTCGGACCAGGATAGTGGAACAGCCCCCATAGTCTAGGGAGAGGGAGGGCTGCTGGACCACGATGGTGGTGCGTCCGGCTGGCATTGATGACGCTGTGTCCAGTGGGTTGGCAGTGACGTGGACTTGGGCGGCTAGCAGTGAAAACATTGGCATTGCTGAGAAACGCTTTGTAGAAATAGTTAAGTCTGCTATCAATCTGCTATCTAATATTATATATCTAACAATTTTGTAACTAGTGCAAAGTTTTTTTAGTACACAAAATGTATGTTTCTAAAAATTGCACTATTCTACGAGGAGAAAGAAAAAAAAGGATGAAATAAAGTACTCAAATAACATTTTCTCCAGATATCCATCTAAACCTGTTCTGTTGTATAGTTCTTGAAATATGGGATTATTATACAGTATGTAACTCTCAGTGCGCGAGTCTGACTAGCACTAAACCAACTTATTCCACATGCATTTGGTTTCTTACTTTTACCTTTCACCTCTTTTACCATATTTTAAGAAAATATGCACGAATATTAATGGCGAGTAAGTTTATGTGAAGAACTTAAATTCCTTCATGAGGTTGGCTTGAAGCCAGATAAATGTTGTTTTTTGTTCGCTCTTTGGATTTTCCATTCTTGCTTATCTAATTCGCGAGGGCTAATAGATATAACTTTCAAGGGCCATCAACGTTCGTCTTCCCCGGAAGAACGTATTCTTTACAATACTTAAACGTATCTTCAAGGGAATGTTACCCACTTGTTTTAGATATTCTTTATGTGAAAGTAACGAAGAATCGTGCACAGATTGAAGGTTCTTGGACTTCCAAACTCAAACAAGACCGTGGCCCTACATGAATATGTAGACGGCTAGCTGCTTCCATCTTAGCAAACAATAAAATAAAACTCTTACCGATCAATAAGACCAATCTTACCGATCGTTATATGAAAGTGCACTCTGTAAGACTGTACCAAGCTAGGAACATTGTACTAAATTTGTTTGAAGTAGCTGTAACAGTGAGCTGCTAATCAATTCATACAAACAAACAAAGTGTTACCAGTAGATTGTCTTCTAGAAGACGGCGGTGGCACGGAATGCTGATGCGCTGACGAACGTCGTCGAGTCGCCGCCGTAGTGAACACCTCCGTGCCTTCTAGCTGTCTCCTCAACTTCGCCACTTCATCCTTGTAGTACTCTTTCTCCACATTCTGCTTATTCTTTGCGCGAGATTCACTCCCCCTTCTCTTCACTGGCTCCGGCTCAAATTTGAAGTGAGTTTCGTATTTCGTCTGACTCGCCTTCGGACTTTTGGGCATCTCAATCTTAGGATCATAAGGAATTTGGATTGACGTAGATGGTCCGCTGGTTTGGTTGACTTGCGTCTTGTTCCTCGGTTTCTCCAGTTTCTTTGGTCTGACTTCTTCAGCCTTGGGGTCTGGGATGGGGACGTCGAAGACGAACCGCGCCGGCCCGGGTCTAGGGGAGTCCATAACATCGGTAGCTGATTGGGGTATGGTGTAAGCGGGGGATTCGAATTCGCAGCTGTTTTGTGGTCGATGGTAGTGGGGCGGGGCGGTGCTTGGGGGATTGTGGTTAGGAGGGTCGGCGTCTATGAGGCTGGGGGGTTGAGGGGGTGGTTCGGGGGGGTCGGAGTCCGCGTCCATGGAGTCGTCGGTGCCAGGCACAGAGGTGATTGCGGTTGCAGCAGAGTCGGTGCTGGTGTTGATGGTCTTGTCTGATGTGGTGCTGCTGCCCATTACGACTACCTGCTGACAAGAGAACAACATGTTTGAATGAACTTAGATTGCATTTATAAAATTGTTTGTTTGGTTAGGACACGCAAAAAAAATGTTTATATAAAGTATCTTTGTGTACATTTATAATTACGACATGGTGATTATAAGAACTAGAGATCGCCAAGCGGTCGACAAAACATCAACCGTATCTTATTTAATTTAATTGATTTATACATTAATATTTTTAATGTACTATTCTACTTAATACTTTTATTTTCTAGGGAGTATTCGTCCTCCTTGATATTTGCCCGAGTATAGAGGGAGAGATCCGAATTCCCCAAAACAACGTTCTTCTACAGTCGTAGAATCGTTGGAATACATGTGTCATATCATGTTATGTCATTCAGCATTAAAACGACGTACCCTGTATAATATTTGCATTATACAGATATCTGTTATATAGGGCATTTTAATTTAATGTATTTCTAATGTATTATAAAAAAATTGCTAAACTTCTTCACTTTGCATTTCATACTCCGCCGTCCGTGTAACTGTCGTAAAATTTGGTATCAAAGTTTTTGCTTCGGGTATTAATATTATGATTCTGCTTAGAAAAAAAAGAAAGCGAAATAAAATTAGATGTGTTACACACATTTTCAACCATTCCTCGTAGTAGACATAACAACGGTGATATTATGATGAATTGATCTCACCGTTTAATCTATATACTCTACTACCAATATGATCCCGTTTTGCAATATAATATACTCGTATGATGTAACATAAAACTCAATTATCGGCTTACGTGGCTCATATGCCGAATAAATTCACTCAAATTGATTGAGCCCCGGATTTGTAAAGACGCGTACACACCATGCCAGTTTATTCTGCCACTATTATAAGATTTTATCTATGATTTAGATACTGGAAATAGATAGAGATAGATAGCCTTTGTCTGTCTGTAAAGTTATTTTCTTATAATTATAATTTCAACTGTTAAATTCGTTTACTCATCCGTTAACAACACCATTTGCGGATGAGTCGACATGTGACAATTTCAAAAGGGTGACTTTTCATCCGCGGATGAAACATTTTGTGGATGAAATATTACCTATTGCGGTAGATTGGAGATGACGGTTCAATAAACCATGTCTGTCTTCTCCTAGGTCGTATGTCTAGAGGAGGGCGAGGAGGGCGAGGAGGGAGGTCCGTAATAAAACAACAATATACGCCGACACAAGATTTCCTATGAGTATTTTCGGTACGGTATATTCGATTCGAGTATACCGTAGTATAATTTTTCTAGCAAAAAGCTGTTTTTATAAAAATGCTGCTTATAAAACAAATAACAATTAACTACTGAATGTTTTCTTAAAATATTTAGCACTGCTCAAACTGTACTAATATTGTTATTCACAAAGACACGTCATATAAAAGCTGTAAAATATTAAGTAGCCGGCCCGGCGAACTTCGTACCACCCCCATCTCGTTCCCACGACGGTTTTATTTATGAGTCCATTCTTATTAAACAACACGACATGTTAAGTGAAGCTTACCCCAATACATCAATAAAAACCATATTCAAGTCGGATCAGCCGTTTCTGAGATTGGTGTGCACAAACGTACAGACAAACAGACTAAAATTCATTTTTTGGGTTCTAGTCTTTAATAAATACCTACCCCTAAAAATGGGGTTCTCTTAGGTATCTTCCATGTACAGACAGTAATTAGATTACAGATTTATTATATGTACTGATTATAATATAGATCATATGTATGCATTATATATATACTATAATTCTTCCGTATGTACCTGTGCATAAAGAAGATTCATTAATTAAATCAGTATAAAATATACATAACTATTATATTTTCGATAATGTATCCTACAATTTCTTTTCAATTATACGAGGACGTGTTAATGCGTACTAATTGCAGTAACTACGCTTCCCTAGTTCCATTTTTTTTAATTCAACGTGTATTTCATGCAACGACTATTTCCGCTGACGCCTTTTTAATAATGTCGAGCTACCTCTCTCGTATCTTTGTTATATGCTCATTATATATATATTATGAGTCGAATATTTTACCTTAGTGACAATTTATTTGCTTTCTTCAGTTGAATATATTTGGATGCAATATTGCAAGTAGATATGTAGTTTCGCCAATAGCAGGGCATCGTTTAAAACTATTTTAAATAATTTCTGATAATTTTTAAAAATATTTTAATATAAGTTGATTGATTGTGGACAAAACTGCAGATAGCATGTACTAGTAAAACACTTGAGAAGATAAATATTATGAACATTTTGATAACATTCTAATCATTTTCTAAGGGCCAATAGCCCACTTGCTACTGTGACGGAACCAGGGTCGTGGGTTCGATCTTTGATGTCCCCTTACACATTTTGAGAGAGAACGAGATGTCACTCAAGTCTTTACACACAACTATTAGTACTTAATACTGATACGACAATAGCAAAATGTAGTTCAAAGATTATTAACATTATTAACAGATTATGTTTAAATAACTTTCTTCCAGCTGTGAGTAGGAAACGGTTACTTGATACATTTAGCGTGCGCACAATAAAACATATAAAAACAAATTCATGCCACAAAGAATATTACCTTCATACACATGTGAACCCGCCCTACACGTAAAAGCCTGACGTAGAAACACGTCAGAGTACGTACAGCCTTTTTGAGGCTTCGTTTTATGGACCACTTTGCTGTATTGTTTCCCCGGTATAAAATATTTACGTCACATATTGGGAGCTTTTAATATGATTTATGTGTGTAACGTTTTTTTTATTATACACTAGCTTTTACCTGCCGGTCCGCGTGCTATGTCCGCGTTATAAAGTAAATAGAGGACAACATTTTGGGCGATTCCCCATATTTTTCTTAATAAGTAGTCATGAAGACTGCTAACAGAAGGAAAAACATAAAACTGTATTATAAATTTCAAAATGATAGCAATATTGAAATGGAATTATAAATAAATTATATAGATACATTTCTTAACAAATCATTTTTTATTTAAATTAACTTATGTTTGTATTAAAATAAATATTTAGAGCAAAACATTAAACAAATATATTTCAGAAAAATATTCTTTTAAAAAAATATATTCTATAATGTCTGTGAAAAAAAAATCTGTGAGGGAGGGAGGACTGTATATATTGCATGAATTAAATGAATATACCATCATACATAACAATAGTGGATTTTTGCGAAGTAGTAATAACTAAATTAATAAAGTAATAACTAATTTAAATTATTTTTGTTCATAATAAACAAGCTTCTAGTCCGAAATTAAGCAATGAACTGATAAAAACCATATTTACATTTGAATACGCTTGAGTTGATACAAAACACACGTATTTATAATGTATTTCCTTTCCTTTGATTGAACTGTTACAGATTTTCCTGTAATCCAATTTTCCGGAAAATAAATTACATTTCTTTCGATGTTAATCGATAAACCTTGGGGAACCTTGAACAACAATTTGTAGGCAAATTACGAACTTGTCCGACCACAATATATGCGCTATAAGCGATAAAAATCCATCTATAGATATATAAATATGTTAAAATGAAAGAAGCATGCCGTTGTGCGCGCATCGCAGAAAAACGATCTAAATTTCAATTAACTGTAAATTTCTTAAACACTTTTATCTTTAAAAATATTACTTATAGTAACAATATTTTATTATAAACCACAGAGAAATATCAACACAACATACATTGTGATTATATGTAGGTATACAATAAGACTGTCTAATCGCTTTGTGAGGAGACGAATAAGAACAAGATAAATATCAAGGCGTATAGTGTCATTTTTAATTTAATATAAAGCAATTCAAGTTTTAAGAAACAACGGTTTTATACATATTTAGTAGTGTCCGTGTGTTTCCAACGTGGGGAATTTGGGTTTTTTTTTTTAATTCTGGTAACATCATAGTGGAATGAATCGAAAGTGTCTGAATTTGGACGCGCTGAGTTAGTTTACGCTAAGGCCGCACTAACCGAATTAATTGTATTTATTTATCACATATCACAGTCGCTCGTTCATCGCTCGTAGTCAAACGAAGGCGTTAAAGATTTCACTGAAAAACCATTTGGCTATAGATTAAGTTTTGATTGGGGCCTTCAGAGTTTCAGAGGTTTTGTATAGAAATAAAATTAATTTTCCATTCAATCCAGGTGTTTGGGATCAACGACGCTTTAATAAAACGTAGCAGTCTTTAGACGCTGATTTCGTTATTCATACTCATTTGAATAGGTATCATTTGTATCAGGCTGTTGTTCAAAAATAATGTTTTGCAGAAATTAAGATGAATTCGTTACATATATTATTTTCATATTCATGTATATAATATTGAATTACCGTAAGTAACTGTCTACAAGGCTCTCCCTTTTTGGCCCGAAATCATTTTATGTGAGTAGCGCCAGGTTTCGACTAAACATAATTGCCTGTAAATGTAATATCATAGTGAATACCAAATTCACTATGATATTACATTTCTAGAGCGCGTATTAGAAGCCAATTACTAATATTTTTTGCAAAACGATTTTTACGTACAAATATGTATGAATTTTAACGTATATAATTTCAACGGTTAATTGCCAATATATGTATATAAAGATCTTAATGTTCGCGTAACCGAATTTGGACCCTATAGTCTGTGGTATAAAGTACTAATTGTTCTCCTCTTGTTAGTTTCCATCGCGTGTTATTCGTACGCGATCCGATCTGTCTGATGCCAATCGAAATTTAGCTCAACGTCAGTTGGAACCAATACCAAACAAAACTGTTAAGTTTATACTAACCGAGAAACTGTTAAGTTTATACTTACATGTCTTTACATGTACATAAACGAACCTTCTACAGTTAACTAATGAGCAACTTACAATTAAAAAGCTACGCTAAAATCTTGTGAGGGTTTACGTTAGTTGTACGAGGGGTGGGAGAGGGTCGAATTCAGGATCTCTTGAGCGTTAGACCCGATACTCCAAGCATTAGGCTTTTTTATAACGCGAGGAAAACCTTACAACGGTACCCGATACCGCGGCCGCGGTACCTGTGTGGGACTTTCAACCACTTAAACCCCTCGGTGGTCTCCTGTGCTGCCGGAGGCTCATGATTGGGGAGATATTAAGGCTCGGCCCAGCACGTTCCACTAGGTATACGCTGTTGTAAATCCACTCTGAGCGGCGTCCTTCCCGGGGTCCTGGACCGGTCAGGGCTCCCACCC
>DWNJ01002931.1:0-10048 GCA_018250275.1 Udranomia eurus
GTGGGTTCACTCAATAGTGCAAGGTAGGAGTGAGAATCGAACCCACAACCTTTCGATCTTAAGTCGGACACACTACCAATTGGGCTATTACCGTTTAATTTGTTAGCTTAAGGTATGTTTATTTATATCTTTCCGCTTATATATGTCCGCGGCTATACCCGTATTATAAAGTCAGTAGAAGATAAAAGTTTAAAAACGGGTTTTAACTGTAGCATATATGCATGTACATACGTTGATAGAAGCTATTGCTCGGTTGAAATTATATTTTCTTTATAGATCGACAATAAAATGGATAAGGATAAGTGATATTTTCTTCCCGAAATAGAACTCGTTAGCGAAATCTATTTTAGTTCAATGATTTACGTCACACGTTTGATAACACAGGTGTCAGTCACGTTTCGCGTACGCCCACCGCCTACGACGCATAATCATGGTGTCATTATGCTGATTCCACATGCTTATACTCGCTTTGATTTTACGCCAGTGTATTGCAATATTCATTTTGTCGTTATCCAAGTAAAAGTGGTAGAACATTTCGTGGTTCGACTCCGGAGGCACCACTGTCTCATCTATTTCTACCTTATAACGGCAGTATTCTTATATTCTTCTGTGTTCTGGTTTGAAGTGTGTGTTCTGCGATCAGGTGGACTATGTGCTCGTTTGCTACCTCAATATTATAATAATATTTATAAAATTTGCATGTATCATTACTTAAAACTCTTTGAAAGAACTCACGCCGAAATAAAGTATTAAAATAAGATAGAGAGGTGACTTAAGCGGTGTAGTTTTGACTACGTGAATCAAGTTGGTATTTCATTGGCATTGTGACAAAAAGCAAAATCATACTTACGTTTAGAATCGTAATGGTGATGAACGAAATAATCCATGTCGCTGAACCCATTCTTACGAGGATAATTAATACAATTTCTGTTCGCTTTTATATTAATATTTTATCGTTTGTTCTTTGTGTGAATACCTTTGTTTATACACTTCGGTAATTAATGTTATACAGGTGCCAGATAGTGTTAAAATAAACAAAGCAAAAATTGTAAATACATGAGTCACTGACGCAGTGGCGACTTTAAAACGTGGAGTCGTGATTATCGAAAAAACAACAGTATCTCATGAATTCCTATACCGTCCTATTCCCTATTGTATCTATTAAATCATCTTGTTACATACTCAATAGGGATTCGATGTATAATGAGGAGGCGGGGTTCACTTATAAAGTAGAGTACAACAAAAACGAAATACTTAATATTTATAATATAATGTTTTCTTTTTCAACACATTTATTTATTTCTACCAAAGACACGAAGAGTGTAATTTACTATAAGCTAGCTGTTACCTGGAGGTCATCCACAAAGCTAAATAGCGCTAATATTGAAAAGCACTCGTAAAAGTGTTTCGATCTGTATCCCGTATTTCTAAATTCTGTTCAAATAAACTACTATCTTCTGACCACGAAATAGAAGTCCACTATTTCTAGTGCATAGTAACGAGTATACATGCATCCGGCCGAAATACGCGTGAAATTTTGTCAGTTCTATCGCGGAAAATACGTGAAATTATCCGTACGTCTACACATTATGCATGTTTACTGCGGAAATAGTAAAATACAAGACAGGATTTATTATTAAGCTGTATTACAACGCCGCTGTGTTCTGATTTAAGAGGAGTGGGTTTACACTATAGTATCGTCTTAACCTGGTAGTAAAACATATGTTTGTGATTAGTTCTTGTGCTCTGCTTGTTTTACTACTTATGGGTAGAGAGAACATTGTATTGACCAAGGTTTTGATTACTGTATCGCATGGACGGAGCCGCGAACCAAAATCTACTTCAATATAAGGCGACATGTCTTTCAATGACAAAAGAAAACCGATGCCATCAAATGTTACAACAACTTAGTCTTCTAGTTACTTAACAAATTTCATATGCTGTATTCGCTTACGAGCGCTTTGAATATTATATGCATACTAAAAGAATAGAAGGTTTTGAATGACCTTTCAAAAAACATTATATCGAATGGAACATTTATACCCATTCACGAGAACGCGGCGTTAACGGCTCAATGCATTACTACCAAAGCCATTTGTTCCAATACGCCGCATGGATTTATCCCACCTATATTATGGCTATCAATTTTACTGTTACTGAAAGCACTTTTCAAATGAAACAGCTTTGCTGCGTGACAGGTGTTTATTTTTACGTTAGTTTCGATTAAATAAGTAAATGAATAAATAATAACATGTAACACGTTTTAAGGTTTAACTTATTCTTCTTCTTCGTCTTCCTCGTCTTCCTCGCCAGAATCTTCGTCCTCCTCACTTTCATCACTTTCAGGTATGACTTTTTCAATTTTAACACAATTTTTACGCTCCCGAAGACATTCGACGCCCTCCGATCCTTCGGGCACAGTATTAAGTACAGACGAAGCGTCTTCCTTCAGACCTCCATAACGCTTTTGACTTGAATATCCACTCGACACTTCTGGTTTTTGATCGCAAATTTCATTTTTACAATCGCAGGGGCATTTATTCCTACAACCACAGGTAGCAATTTTTTCTTTCAGCAAATTAAAGATAAGTGGCAGAAGCGATTTTAGATTCGGCGATTTCTGTTGACTGGTCAATATGGTATTGACTGGATAACCAGACGGAATCGCGTATTGTGAAGACACAGTTGGTTGAACAGTCAATGGAATTGAGGGAAGAACTGGTGGTTGGCTGGATATCATTGCAGTTGGTTGACTGGGTACCGCTGATACCGGAATTTGGGGTTGCTGAGGGTAAAGGTATCCTGAAGTTGGGCTAATATATGCATGCCTCGGGTCAGTAGCTTGATTATAATAATATGTCTGCGTGTTCGTATTTTGGACGGTTGGACTAGGTAGCAGTGACATTCCTGAAAGTGCTTGGATTGGATTTATGACTTTTGTCCTTTCTACAACAGAAGATTGTACTTCAGGGTAGGGTTTAACATAATTATAAGATGACACGGTTGTTGAACTAGGTATTGTTATTACAGATGGTAGTGATGTTACAGAATTAAGGGGTTTTGCTTCGATTACTGTGGGTTGAACTTCAGGGGCAGGATTGATATAATTGTATGATGGAATATACGTTTGTTTTACGGGCTGTATGGTATAACTAGGTAGCAAAGCAATAGGTGGATTACTGGGGTAAGTATTCGAAAGACTGGAGAGCGATGGAGGAGTTGGCTGTTGAGTTGAAATCTGATATCTCACAGATGAAACATCCTGAAGTTTGTTACAAACTTTGGGTGGTGTAGATTCAACAGAATTTATAGGGTGAGGAATGGGGTTTTGTTGGGGTTGAAGATAGTTATACGTATTAAGGGGTTGTGCAACAGTAAGGGCTGGTTGTGGATTCGCGGGCTGCAATTTAGGTTGTATTTGTGAATTCGAAGATGGCTGATGTATAGCCTGTTGTAATGGTGGCGTTTGAAGTAAATCTCTGTTTTCTTGTACGATTGGTAGTTGTTGGGGCAAATTTTGTGGTATCACAGGGCTTTGTTGTATCTGCAAAAGCTGTTGTGCTTGCATGGGTTGTTGTAATTGCAATGGCTGCGGTTCTTGTGAAAGTACAAACTCTTGTTGTGACTGCTGTAATCTCAAGGGCTGGATGTCTTGGACAACCTGCTGAGTTGGTGATGACTGTTGAAATTGCGAGGGCTGTTGTAATTGTACAGGTTGTAACAATTGTTGAGCCTGTAAAGGCTGTTGTTGTTGTAGCGGTGGTTGCACCTGTGAGACTCGATTTAAATCTGGAGGTGGTTGTATTTGCTGAACATTCTGCATTCCCTGCGGTGAATTTATCTCAAGCTGTACCTGTTGATTTATGTTGTTGAATGAACCGGCCGTGTTTCCGTTGGGATTCAAATACCTTTGCATCGTATTAGGCATTGTTTGTGACAGTTGTTGTTGCGAAACGGGAATGTTGTTTTCAATATTTTGATGACTGAAGAAGCCATTTTGCTGTCCAATAACAATCTAAAACATAAACGCAATATATCAGACACAAAATTTCAAAATTGAACTGAGATAATAGAAATTAGAGCTGTAATATAAATGCTTACCTGCACAAATAAACTCAATGTCAACGCTGTGAGAAGCTTGGCCAACTTCATCGTTTAGATTTATAAACTGTCTGTATCATAACTCTTGCGTATAAGTAATTATATATTTCACTTATTGATCTTATGTAATCGTTATCTGTGTTATCTATAGTCATGAGATAAGTTAATTATTACTACATAAATGAACATTAAAGGTTTCGATCACGTTTTGGTTTGAAATCATGATAACAGTTAAATATTATCGATTGACGCATATTGTGCAAGGACTGTACATTTTGATAACATATAACACTAATTAGAGATGATCAGTGAAATATTAATGGTATTTAATGATTTTATATAGAGCGTCATTTAACTAATCCTACTTTGCCAAGGTGAAGCACTAATATTCAGTGGTCATTAATATTTACAAGTCTACGCCTCAATTTTGCATAAATAAACAGTAGATATATTCTACGCAAATGTGTGTCATCTTAAACCCCATTTTCCTATCTGAAATTATACATAATAAATAAAGGATAAGCGTATAGATGTTTTTGTCTAAAAAAACACGCCCTCCAAAGTCTTTACCCACACATGCAACTGTTCAAAGACCAATAATATTTCGAAAAAAGTTAAAATGACGTAAACTGTTTTTTTGACCAATCAGTGCCTAAGTAGCATAAGACAAGAAGATGTGAATGAGAAGTTGAGAAGAAGATGAATATTTTTAAGTGTGGATGTACAGAAATATTTTTTGTAACTTCTTTACGTTGGACTCTATAATAATTAGTTAACTCGTCTCAAGTGCGGAACAGATATTTTAATTGTTGTCTAATCATTCTTACGTTTACAATTTATCGGAACTGCAATTATAACACATGTTATATAGTTAGGTACGTAACTAACTAAATCTTTGAATCGTTTCTCCTAATTATTGGCTAACAAGGTATTTGAATCGTTTTTACTAATTATTGCATCATCCCGAATTATATTGTAATCTGTTCCAGTCGTTTTTACCGTTAATAAGCTTACGCAATAATAAAAACGTATCTATACAAGTTAATCTCACCATAGACAGCTTTAGATGGGTTGGCATATTATACATACAGTACAAAAAACACATTTAATAAATAAGTCTTTTACAAACATACAATCTTAAACGATGTATACTAACTTATAGGTAATTTTACTAACTAACGATCGTTTTCGATGTCTATTTTGACTTTACTTCCTCCATGTTCATTACTCTGTGCTGCATCGGTGGGCTTTTCGTCGTAATCATCGTAGTCTACATTCTGGAATCCTTTGTTCACTATCGGATTGTTCGTTGGAATGGGTATTGGAAATGGAATTGGAATGCTCTGGCCACCACCGCAACAGCAATTGCAGCAACTGCACCCCCCACTTTTGTTCTTAGCTAGCAGCAAAATAGCCAGCAATATGCCTAGGTCGTCGTCCTCTTTGTGAACGTATGGTGTTGGCAGGGCGCCATATGGGGGCAGCACTTGAGCCAAAACTTCTTCCTGAAACAAATTAAGGCTACTTATAAACTGTCGTTTCAATATACCTGGTCTATTTTTTAGTCTAGGGATTTGAGAGGCGGTTGAACTCCTGTTAAACTTTCATGTTTCAGATGAGATGACTATATTTGTTTTATTGCCATAACAATACGTGAACTACTTCGGGTAGACCCTGTTCTATTCGAAGCTGGCCACAGATGTCTATGCGTGATATTTACCTATTATTAGGAACTACTAGGTTATACGATTGGTACTGATCTCTGGTTTTCCATTTTTTGTAATCATACGGATATTACATACTGAAATCAATTACTTGGAGAGGGAAAATATTGCACGGAATATTCTATATTAGCAAATACAAACAAAGTAAAATATATTAGATTTATATCATGAGTTAGAAACACCATCTGCTGAGTTAGGTGCATGAGCTGAAGGCCTAATCTTCAGCTCAGTTATAGTTATGGGTTATCTTTTAAGGGAAATTAAAACTTAACTCTCTCTAGAACGAGTACATTAAGTCCTCACACATAACATAACAATGACATAACAATTATTTACCTCGAACGACGTTAGAAGCGCCATGGCGAGGATGCAGACACTCAATGACATTTTCGCAATTTTTCGCTGACTGGAAAATTTGGAAAGTTATTCGTACGTCGGTTCCGTGCGTAAAAACCTCAGATGCTGTTTCAAGTGCATTATATTTCTATACGCTTGCATCATTGACTGCGATCTTATATCTTATCTGGGTTACGTCATAGAACGTGTAGGTATTATATCGTATTAATCGTATATCGCACGTGTTGACCGACACGAGACTTATAGGCGCCGATGTGTAAATCTGTGCGTTCGCAGTATTTATGTTTGTTTACTTGGTTCACGTTATTAAAGTTAAGCAAGTAGTAAGTATTACATATGTATTATTTGTTATACAGAGAATATGGTAACTTTTTTATATTCGGATTTTATACACTTACATTTTTTTTGGTTCATTTTATATAGAATTGCATCTAGATGAGAAAATCGGGTTCATAAGCGATTAAGGCGCTCGTTGTTTGTTCTATATGATATAAATTCATTTCTGTCTTTAATTGTGGTACAATTCGTAAAGATGTCTATCTATCCTATAACCTATGTAGATCATAGGTTATTATTTAAAAAGAAAGTGTAAAGCAATAAAGGAACAGACGAATCCACCGTAAACTGACCTTAAACCTTGTATCTTGAAATATATCATTCAAGTTACTGTTCAATGTGAATTAATGGTTGTGATTCATCAGTTTGAGATGATACTGATCCAAGACAAATAAAATAGAAACATTTCTTATGTACCGGTCTTTTTGTACGATTTTTTACTATCTAAAAAATAAGTTTAGAAAGATGATCTTTTGTTGATAAAAATAATTTACAAAATGATCTTCAATTAAACTAGGAATGTAATTTGGAGAATAAAAGACATAATTTTATTTTACTTTTATTAAACTTAGTGACATACGTTTATACACCTACTTAATTCGTATTACATACTGTTACAGTATAAATAACTGACTAAAAACCTCTTCCGTAGACACTTATTGTGCGTCGCTTCGGAGAGAACGATAAAGAAGGGTTCAGATTTGCCCGATTTTATCACACAGCATTTTATTTTATCGGCGTTAGTTCCGACACAATCGCGTAAATCCATCACGAGTTTCACTTTGCGATAATTTGTGACTGTTAGTTTGGACCTTTGCGGTGAGCTCACTTCATTTTAAAATTCATTAAAGTAACAAATGCAGTTCATCGGATAGAAGTAGTTTACCGCTTTCCTCTCTTGGATTTTACAACAGTCGTAAATAACTTTTACAATAAAATTATCAACAATATCACGAACGAGAAATTATCAAAATACTACTACAACGTTACATAAAATCATGTTAAGCGCAATTACAGATAGGACGTATTTTTGTATAACTTCGTTATTACAACACGAATTAAAATTAAAAATATTTAGGTTGAGTTGCTTGACATGGTTGGCAAATGCTTTGATGTTTAAACTTATTTAACCCGTGTGTGCAATAACGCATATAACTGACTCACTAACGAATGATCTCATGATCATTTTCTCTTCAAATGCTCAATTTGTTGATCATTTTTTCTTCTCGTCCTCATCATCGTCCCCATAATCTCTATGCTCTCGGTTACGAGAGGAGTATGGGTACGGATAACCGTTTATTATCGGGTTGTTGATTGGTATTGGTATTGGATACGGCACCGGGATGTTATTCCCGGAATTTCCGCCGTTGCAAGAACAAGAACAACAACAACCGCATCCCTTGTTTCCACGGTCGCTTAAAAGCGCGACTAATAAAATTGGCAACAAGTTTCGCAAACCAGATTTTGAAGATCCTTCTAACACTATAGGAGGTTGTGGGGGAAAAGGGAACGGTGGTAAGCTAGGTGGATCTGGGCAACATGGCGCTGGCGATGCAGCTGGAGTATTTGGAGGCGTCGCTGATACGACTGTGATCCTCGGAGCGGGTGCGGTCGGTGTGGGTACATTGATTTGCAAATTCAAAGGCAACTGTTGGCCGTCGTTCGTCAACACTGTTGATTGAAGACACGGCAATCCTAAGTTAGGCGTTATATCCAGAGTTCCTGAGCAGGTATTGAAAGAAGATAAAACTTGGGGCGGTGGCGATATAGGCAAATTCAAAGACTGCGTATTCATATCTGGTAACGCAGGTTCTAATATCGTGTTATATACGCTGTACGGATTAACATCATTGTACTGACATTGCGGCTGTACCACTATTGGCGTTGGTCGAACTACACCTACATTTTGAGCACTCATAGGATAATTTTCTATCGGAAAAGCTTGAGTAATCTGTGGAGCGCAATTCGGTGAGGCTACAGCTGGGGTGGTAAAAGTTTGAGGCATGGTAGATACTGTATTAGGAGCACAACCTGCGGGCGGCATCGGAGTAGCATATATAACATTCTGGTTTGAGGCAGGTGGCCTTATTGGGGAACCAGAAATAATTATAGGCTCCTGGGGGTTACCGCTATTCGGAGATGGCATTGGCACGATGGACAGCGGTTTTGCTAAAACATCTTGAGGAAACGCCTGTCCTTGCAACATCGGTATTAAATCCGGTAGTACCCCATTCGTTGCAGCAAGAGTCAATATTGAATTGAACATATCAGTAGAGGCTGAATTCCCGCCTGGCTTTGAACAATCTCTGTTATCTCGGACGACATTTCCAGCGGCCCCTCCGTCTGCCACATTTTGACAATATACTGCTATATCCTGTGCAGAAAAGAGAACAGTTATAATTCAAAAGAAAGAAATTTTACAAAGATACAAAATTGACATAAGACTTACCGGAAATGATAAACATAAGATTACGACAAAGACAGTCCACCGACATGGACACTCCATCTCGAACGATTAAAAGTGAAGTGATTATTTACTTATATACTTAAGTCGATCAGAGTAATGTCGTGCCATAGTTTATTACTATATCATTTCCTTTTATCAAAATTAGGAAAGTTCTTACATAACCGATTGCCATCGATGCTTAAATAACGCAAGTACCTAGACTTATTAATGCAATTACATACAAGAAATTATTATAATTACATTAACAGTTTTATTAGAATTTTGCTCATCAATATCAAATTAGGTTAGTATTACTTCTTTTGTTTTGTGTTACATAATTTTTTACTAAGAATTGAATAATTTCGTGATAAAGTTTCTTGGAAAATTAAATATAGTATTTCTGGTTAACGTTTATTCAACTACTGACTGATATGAAACATCAAGCATATATTGTATGTATTGAATTTGAACACGAAAACTTTTTATTATAAACGCAGTATTTTTGCTACACTTGGCACACATTAGAAATCTTATAATAAAACTAACAATTGAACTTGAATTAAAATGATAAACAATGGCAAAACCAGAAACAAACGACGATATTTAAAATAATAAAACATACCAATAAACAATAATATAATAGTTAAAATATATTTATTAATTAACATTTTCTGTCATATTTTCACGAATTGGGCTTTCTATACTAACGTGTAAGCTTTTGATAGCGACAGCATAAAAAAACCTAATCATTAGTCGTTTCTATTATACATTAGATAACCGTTTACTTTTCATTTATCATCTATATAGTTTTATTATCATATTCATGGCTTCTGTGCTCGTGGTTCGGACATCAGGTTATAAATTCGTATCGGTTTTGGAGACTGCATTGAATTAAGTATAGTACTATAGTCCTGTATATTTCTAGCACATTTCCTGAAATACTTGCAACATTGCTGTCGTCGTAAGAATTTCAATGTTGCTTATTGATTGCCTTTTATTTTTTATTTCATAATCAACATATTGTTCAAGTCGAGCATATTTCTATTAGAGGAGGTTGTGGAGACTTTAAATCGATTGATTTTTT
>DWNJ01002932.1:0-10047 GCA_018250275.1 Udranomia eurus
CAATGAAAAATTAATAGGTATACAAACGTATGCGGGCGCGCTATTGACGTTATCTCGTACAGAGATAGCAATGTACCTACACCTATTAAGTTGAGCAATTTGCGATAATTTTAGCGTAAAATTCACTACATATTTACCTACTACCAGTATGTTGATAAATTATACCGCGATATTACAAGGCTGAGTGCCTAGCGTTTGTAAATATAAGCCTACGCTCAACCTTGTGAAAGTATCATGTAATTTTAAGCCGTATAAATATATAAAACTCCGTAGGCAATTTCTAATAGATTGGAATTACCGTACCGTTGCGTATTAGAAATGGATTATTGATGTGTAAGTTAGGTAGAATTTATAAGTAGAGGACGTAAAGGTTGCATAAAAATAATACCTATAAAGAGTTAGTTTTACAATTAGCTGAATAATTAAGTGCCTATAGTTATAGTAGACTTATATATGTATAACTGGAAATAATTAATGGTATATGACGAGAAAGAAAAATATAGAGTCATTCTTTAATTTATTTTTTTGTTTCTGTAGGTAGGATATATTTAAATAAAAGGACTATCGTAACTTGAAGTAGACATTTTTTTATTATAACTTCACTGTAATATCAAGGAAATCAACTACCATTAGTAAGTAATAACGCTACCTAAGACCTAAACGTGTACCAGAAATGGTTTGCGAAGCGAAGTAAAGCTAGAAAGGGACGTTTAAGCGCGAAAAAAGAATAACCCTTAATCAAAATTGACACAGAGCATTCCATTATAACTTCACTAATGCTATGCGATAGACGCTACATAGATACAAACAGCTTAATATTGTACACAGAGTCCACGCTCAGGCGTCACTCACGCATACCGGGTAGACGAAGGCGTTCCAGACATCCAAAGCAGTGGCGTGCGGCGGGCGCGGTGCGCGCGCGCGCCTTCCGCACCGACAACCGCCGCCACTGCTCTGGAACCACAAATACACACACACATTACACAAACGTACCACCCAAACACACAATGGGACACTGAAGGGACAGGGGTTGTATGTTTAACATTATCAGATCTCAAAGGTAATGTAAAATAATAGGTCTCACAATAAGTTTTACGTTTTTCAGTGGGCGGGACAGTGGGACTTTGAAGAAGCAATAAATAGGTATAATTTGAAATGTAACTCGTAGGATAGTGGACGATACAGGGTATTTGGGACACAGATAAACCAATCGTAAGTTAATAATACATTCTGGTAGCGTATTAGGGGACAGTTAATTAAAGTATAATATAAATTAAATACCTACATATAGATTAATCGTGTAAAAATAATAAGCTCGTACGTACCTAAATAGTACTTATATAAATCTGCTACGGATCTGCACTTTATCGATAAGTCGTGACAGATTATAGAAATGTAATTAATCACATCTACTTTATAAAAAGACCGAATGATAAGTAATGTAGAGAGATACGTAAATTATTCAAAAACTGAGTAACCTAAATATACCGCTTTTATGAAAGGTGAATCTTTTTGGAGGTCTTATTCATGTTAATTAATTATAATGTCCAGTATGTATGTTTTAAAATCAGTTCACAGATATTTATACTCTATGTGTCAGTTAGTTTAATGTACATCCGAATAACATGTCGGGAATTATGAATTGCGTAAGTTGTAAGGAAGGTCTTATATAAACAAGCGTGTAATTAAACTTTAAAATAGCTATTTTAGATACATAATGCGTAACTACTACTCTATACTGCGGTAATCATTGCTTTGAAATAAAATAATTATGATTATCACTCTTCAATGAATATTAAATGCCTGATTACGCACTTTAAGCTATTGTCTATAAAATATTGGCAATAATACAAAATAACTTTTAACCAAAATGTGTTCTGCGCATATCAACTATTCGAATTTTTAATTAAAAGTATTTTATTATCATGTATAAAATATGTGTATCTAACACAAGAATGCCAGCAAGGGCAAGTCGAAAACATGTAGATGATTTTATAATATAATATAATTTCATAATAGTATCGTTTGCAATTACCAATACTTATTGTACCTATGTAGGTATCATATACAACCTAACACTCAACTTTAAAGGAATATGGAAACAGTTCATACCTATTTACGTGTTATAAAATGTCACTTATATGTATTTATAGAGACGTGATAAGGTTGTACAGATTGAATAAATTGTTTTATAGTTAATAAAACTATTAACTAGGCGCCACTTTTCTCGTTTCACGGATAGACCAATTATTATTTAGATATAAATTAGATGTGTATATTACGGTTCGTCGTAAATTTATAATTAGTAGAGTAGTAGCTAGTCTATCACATTGATTTCGAAGTGTAATATACTGACTTATAACAAATATACTTTGACTTGGTTCTCTGTTGTTGTATACTTATCTGTATTAATAATAAAATTATTAATTCGCTGTGACGTTAAAATATAACTTTTACTAAAAGCCCTTAAAATGTTGTAGAATAAGTATATTTTGTACGATTTTACCATATGATATATCGTTTTTTAATTGTATGTCAGTGTTTTGTAGGAAAATGAGGTTACCGAATTAAAGAATATTCAGACGGTTTTAAGACACCATCGGGTACGTATCTTGCCAAAAATATGTCAGAACAGTTTTCGATCCACAAGATAGGTGGATAAATAATTGAGCTTTAAAATAAAAATAGTAACTCCAGTTTTTTGTAATAATCAAATTGATATCTCGCGTTATCTCTGTATGTTGATCGAAATACAAAGTCACGCTTTAATTATTGATTAAAATGGATGTAAACTTGAAAAATAAACAACTTTAGTAAGAAATGTAATTGCGTTTCCGTAAATCACGATATTATTATTTCGTGATATAATTGTCGCAACTCTCACTGTCACTTATGCATATATGTGAGATGCCATAAATTTCAAATATGTAGAGCAAAGGCCACCTTAACGCTTAAC
Organism: Udranomia eurus; assembly: GCA_018250275.1. NCBI lineage: Eukaryota > Metazoa > Arthropoda > Insecta > Lepidoptera > Hesperiidae > Udranomia > Udranomia eurus. Next base: position 2,957 of record DWNJ01002932.1, read on the forward strand.
TTAGTCAAATGCCGGGTAGAGCTTTTTAGGATAATAATTTGGGGTATTACTTAGTAAAACATATGCAGGTAACCAAATCAATCTATTATAGTTTAATATTTTACGATGTGCGGAAAAATAGACTTGTAATGTAATAATACATGTTTACATAATAATGTACGCAACAATATCTCTCGTGATTGACCGTCAGCCTTATAAATATAATTTAATTCGAGGCCACACCACACATTTCTATAATTTAATGGCTATATAAGTAGATAATAAGTAGGTGATTCATATGCGTTGTCGATGTTTTTATTTATATGCCATACCCATTTTTCATAGGTGTGACTGTAATAATATCGTAAGTAACTTCATTAGAATGTAAACGACACAACGAAGCTACTATTTATTATTAATTAATTAAATTATTGAAATAAGTAACATAATTATGTCTGGTAAAAAATAATGTTATATTATCGGTAAGAATGATTCTTTTGACGGAGCTTACGACGCGGAAAGCTTGTAACGTAGAAGATAAGTGGGTGAAAGAAGAAGTAAAAAGAAAAAAAGCTTATATCTCTGTTTTGTCTTATTTTAATGGGATATAAGAATGGTTAAGCAAAATCTATAGACGAACTGTGACAGTAAAAATGATTTTCTAGAGAAGAGGCGGGTACGAACACTTTTAGCAATTATGAATGAAAACAAATTATAAGCGGTTCTCAACGAAGATAATTCTGATTTATCAATTCAAGTTTGATATATGAATCTACATATATATAGATGTACCCAAAGTAGTACCTGTAGTTTAAAAATGCACGGTCCTCCGAAGTCTTTACCCACATGCAACTTTTTGTAAACCAACAATGTTTCGATAAAAAGTGAATGACGCAAACTGTTTTTTCGTTGACCAAACAGTGCATAAGTAAGTTGACAAGTCATGTAATTCGTGAATTTGCTATATAAATTTCTGTATATGACAGATCGCCATATTATGTGATCATTGAGTGCACGGACGAGGTTGAGTTTAAAGAAAAATAACCCACACTAGTAAAGAGTTGTAATAAATATACGATTTCATACATCAAACCAATGGCGTATTCTTTGATGATATAAAGAGGATTTTAATTTTTAAGACTTTCATACAGCCAAACGATCAGTGGTTTCGGAAACAGAAAACCAAACAAACCAAGATTTTTTCCGGGCGAACTTTGTTCATCTATGTAATGATGAATTACACGTCTATCACGTAAGATATTTAGGTAAGTAATTATAATAACTTCAGTACGTCTAATAAAACTTTGTTATTCTATGCTTTAACACATACACAAATCCATAGCATATACGTATGACGTTAACTGAATGAGTTTTAATTCAACCCACGAACAGTTTTAACCGAAAACCAGTTAGGCGATAAGATGGGACTCTACAATGATTATGTAGAGTATGGCACATGAACTCTTATCGAATCTGTTGCTGTTGCTGGCGACACTTATTGTAAATTCAAATCGACTTGTAAGCAGCAGGTTCTATTAGATAGCCCATCTCTATGTTTCGATATCTCCTCTCTACAACATTCAACAGCTCTAGCAGGTAGCTTCAATGCTATACGTTTTATTTCTTTTTAATCAAAGCTTTGATATAAAGAATTAATATTGTAAATAAAATCCCAATTTTATACAAAGGGCATTCATCTTGATTTAATTATCATATTTACTTAAAGTGTTTAAAGTGTGACTTAGTTACCTTCTTTACTTTTTGTACCGTAAACAAACCGAATGTGGTAATTAACAAGACATCGAAATAATATAAATAAAAAAGTTCTTTAGGTTTCCTTTTTGAATACTATATATGCAAGAGTTATAATAATATTTATATCAACCTTATAATACTCGTAGATGTGTCTGTTATGTCTATGTGTGTCACATGTAAAATGTAATGATGACTCAATTATAATAAACAAAGCGTGAGCGTATGCAGGTATGAATAACGATTTATATGCGAAGAGCTCGTATACAGGCACGTAGTTCAGAGATCTCTATTGTGTGGGGACCTCCGGATTGCATGTCAACTGGTTAGTGACCTCGCCTTCTTAAGATCAGGGGTTGTACTCGTTCCAAATGCATTACAGCAGTTTTATGGATCAGTTCATACTTTTCTGTCTTAAATTTTTCTCTGCATTGTATGCCTCGTCTTTAAATATTAGTCTCTGGATTGACGCCTTCTTAAGATCAGGGGTTGTGGTCGTACGCATAAGGATTACAACGGTTTTGACTCAGTTAGGTTATTACTCTTTAAAAAAAAATCTCTGGCTTGCATGTCAACTGGTTAGTAGACTTCGGCTTCTTAAGGTCTAGAATTGTACTCGTTCGATTAAGGAGAACAGAACTTTTAAGCATCGGTTCCTATAATTTGCTTTAATATTTTTCGTATCAACTATTGTTTCTATACCCCAAATCATATTGTTAATAGATTCACTTGATTTTGGAGATGATAGTGCACTCGTACTGATACAAACGGTCGCCATCCCGTAAGTTCAGTATCGGACTCAAATCTTGATGTAGACTAAATTTATATATGTCGTATTTTGAAAAGAGTGTTGGGAGTTTTTTTCCGCCGGATTTTTCCCCCGGTCTACCATAGCTTGAAAAGCTGAAGGTGTTGAAAGCCGTGACCAAAGAAAATGAATATGACGTTCATTATCGAAGTATTCATAAACATTTCGTTCATGTTTCTTGATTATCGAACTGGATAGTGACGTCGGACCGTTTCTTAAGATTAGGGTTTGTGTTTATTTGTATGAATAAGAACTACAATTATGTTTTCTTTCAGTCGCGGCGTAAGTTATTATAGTTTTCGTAAGTAAGACTATTAATTTAAAACAACATATCGGGAAAGTTGGTTCTAGCTAAACGTGTTAAAAAGATGTCTTTAGTGGATATATAAGTACATATATTTTTATTTAGTAGGCTTAAGATAGACCTTAGGTGACTATGCACTCGTATATAATAGAATAATACCTATAACATAAAATTTATAAAATAATTAATTAAAGTATAGCATCAATGATTATAGAAATTTTCTTGGAATGAGTTTAAAAATAAAGTACATTATCGAATATCGAATCAATAAAAGTAAATTCTCACTTCCGGTATAAATTGAGACTGCGACAATAAAATGTTAATTGTTTAATTAAGCTGGACGAAAGTATAAATACTTGTATTACTGCGATTCTACAAAAAAGTACAAAATATAGGTATACATTTTAATAAAAAATTAAGCCATTATCATATTGAGGTAAATAAGTATAATAAATCTAGTCAAAATGTAGGCAAGAAGCCAAGTCAAGAACTTCAAGATCTAAGGTATTTCTTAAACTGGGTCATTCACTTGCCGTCGGTAGATAAATGACCTTATAATTTTAAACATATAATAGGTAGGAACTTATAGTTGATTTCTTTTGAGTCATTAGAGATATCTATTGCAACCAAAAAGCGAAGATTAAACATTCTGGACACAAATATAAATATTATGTATGGGCACTCACATGTCGACAATGAAAAATATATGTATCAATCATTTATTCGATAAGATTTTCCTTTAAACGTTATTAATGAAATCCGTTGGTAAGTGTGCTTAATCGGGATTTCTAGGAAGAATATTATAATTGACTGTAGACTCAGTAATATGAGTGTTTCAGTAATGTTATTTTGATTCTATAAACTGTGTATTGCCATCGCTAAACACATATCTATATTATTTTTAGCATAGTAGCATTTTGCCGGTGTGGAATCCTGGTATGTGGGATGTAGTTATAAAACAGACAACTTAGTCTTTAGGTAACGCATTTATAACAGAACTCAAATTAAACTAACGATGTATAGGAACACATCATCTGTCCTTTAATGATATCATTACATTAATCAAGTAAATTAAGTTGGTTTTTGACCAACTTCAGTTAATAAATACTAAAACAATGAAACAGAAAATAAAAATTTGAAACATCAAATGTACCATATCTAGTATATCCTATAAATCTCATACATAGCGTTAAAAGCTTTTTAAATAATCATTAGATTATTTCATAATTAGGTATAAGATAATTGAAATCCATTTCACCTTGAAAATACAGTACTTAATGAAATTGAGATTAAAACCTTGAAATTCGTAATGCCGACAATGCTTATAATGGAGTTTTTTTCTTATCTAAAGACATTTTGCATGAATTATAATTCTTGATAGTTACAAATGAGAGCGCGCTACTTATTCCGTAAATAATTAAAGAAAAAACTTTACGTTCACTACGTATTCTATGATAATATTTGAAGGGCGACAAGATTTAACGAATCGAAAAATATATTTTCTGGCTTTTATTTATGATCATATTTGAAATTGAATTAATGAGATCTCTTCAAAACAATCTTAAATGAAATTTAATTCTGGTATTACATATTTAATAGATATCAATGCAATCTGTAAATTTCAATATCGAGTACAATTTTAGTGTTTGACGATTAGGTTTAACAATCTGCTTTGTTTTAAAAAGGCTGTTTTATAAAAATAAATCCTTTTAATGGTTTAACCCTTGTTAAAGACACGTTTCAATTTTATACATCGAGTTTATTGATTATGTACTTATTTTACTGGTATATATTATATTATATTACATAGTATATATTCATGAACTTAAGAACAGATTTTAGCTATATCATTTCTTTATATCACCATCTGAACATGAGCCTAGCTTTCTTAGCAACTCGACAGCTCAAACGCTCGACAAATATAAGCATAATATATTATTTTGGTCAACGCCGCTTCTAATAAAAGTTTAATTGACGCACGTGTAAGTGTATTGTCTTGTTATAGCGTATTTGGGCGCCGTTATAAATATTTATCCACTTTTATAGATAAAGGCTCTATACTGGCACTTTGGATAACATACGAAAATGTTACTTTGTTAAGCATAAATAATCTTTTTATGACGAGAAGCGTAGGTAAAGGCTCAAGGATTTATAAGCAATAAATATTTTACGACAAGAATTAATATTCCGTTCGTTTTCCATGACGTTATTTTTATGACTTATCATTTTTGTGGCGATGGTCAGCGACATCGGCGCGGGCGCAGCCTCACTTGAAATATTGGCCGATCTGATTATAAAACTTGAATCGCCATAAAAACAAAACAAATCTCTTAACAACTTTTATGCATTGTATAAAGTACTGAATTAATTGGCTTAAGTAGGACTAAATTATTTTATTATATTTAAGAGCCGTCATAGGTAATTTATGTGTTTTGAAACCCACTCTATATTTCTTTGCAAGGATAATCCAGAATGTGACGGATAATAGCTGGTTTATGATTTATGTCATATTAAATTAGGTTATTACTACGCAATAAGAATGACGCCTTGGTGTGTAAAACCTAGAGATTGTCTATGTCTACCGTATCTATGCCAGAATGAATGCGATCGGTGTACATATGTGTTCGTATGTGTAATGCCAGCTCTATAATGTAAACTTAATATATCATTAGTGAGTTTGTGTACAATACCGTGTAATCTCACTCATGTGGCACATCTTACAAAGTGGCAATGATTTTTTACATATTTCGTTATTATCTTATGGCGAATAAAAGGTTATTCGACACCTATTCGTCCTATCGTTGTGGGGGGTATGCTTTACAATTCTCCCGTACTCACCCGCACACTAAGTAACTTTTATTTTTATAAAAAATACGCTATGTAGGTAATGTTTAAATATGTAAAGAATGAGTAAAAGGAATATGATAGACTTTTATATTAATTCTGTAATTGTGACTGATTTTCTACCTCCGGGAGCAACGTATTACAACATGCAAACGACTAAACAAATTGTGGGACTATTGTTTTTTTGAAAATAGTATATACGTTTTGTTATTAATCCAATGAATGTCTCATATATAAGCATTGTTCATAGTGTTCTCATTAAATCACAATGTCTGGGCCTACAAGTTACTTCAGTTGGTTGTCAATTACCCGGCTATCTCAGACGGCGGGTGCAGCGAAGACAACGGCTAAACTAATGCGAACTAGAGGCGTCGACTAGAGACTTGTAATTACTGCTTGCAAAATTAATGCACTAAAACTTGGATGAAATGAAACCGGAGCGTGAAGTTTGCTGCAGAGCGGTACCAACTTGCTTTCTGATGTCTCGACTAAACTTCGGAGGACTCATTTGACTTTGTAAATCAAATTAGACTATTAGTTTTCCCGTTACTCAGTTGTCGGTAACAAATTTATGTCAAAAATTATCGATGCAAATGTTTGGCTTCTTTTCTATTTGACATATAAATTAATTGTTGCTTTAATTAATGATTAAGGGTATTTGAAGATATAATGTAAATTGAAGGAAACGTCGTAAACGCGTAGATATGTGCCGCTATTTGTGTAACAATAAAGTATGAACTGGCTCGGGGCCAAAGACATTCAATCGGAGCAGTGTATCTAGGTACGTGACTATTACATGATAATCATTTGAGTGGTAAATGTTTAACAACCTCTATTAAATAACTAAATATATATAACTAAGTATTAAGAGTTTCAATAAATGCAACAAACCTTTGTCGAGAAACCGCGGTCACAGACGGTACACTTGAACGGCCGCTCCTTGGTGTGGCTGCGGTAGTGAATCTCTAGTGCAGAATTGCAGGCGAACGTTTTGTAGCAGATGTTACAGGTCGTGTTGCCGCGCACTGTGTACAAATAAATCCACTATTCAGTGACACCTTCGCATTCCGAATGCAGCATGCTATGTATTAGGAACATCCAAATCTATCTGCTCTCACAGGTTAATTGACTTATTTAGCGTGTTATCGAGCGCCCGGCAAGTGAGTTATTATTAGATTATAGTAAAGGAATCAGTGAAGGGAATGGAAACGGACGACCGGGGCGGACGAAAATCATAAGATCCCGCTATCGCATACCTGCGGGAGGAAACGCAAGTCCAAGTGGGCTGAAGGGTGATCCACCGAGAGCCCCGAGCGCGGCCAGCGGCGTGGGCGGCGATGGCAGCGGCGAGTGCTGGGGCAGTCGCGGTGGCGTCGACAGCGCCGACAGCGCCGGAGACGGCGG
>DWNJ01002933.1:0-10046 GCA_018250275.1 Udranomia eurus
ATAATATATTTAATATTAAAGTAGATTTTGTTATTGTATTTTTATTATATTAGAAGTATTACAGGCAAAATATTATACAAAAATAGAAATCATAAATTGTTGCCAGTGGTAGAAATTGGAGCCTCCCATTGACCAACTAATCCTTATACTTTCAAACGCGTGTTAGTGTCGCCATAAGCGACAATACGATTACGTCTGTTGGAAGTTTCGACCGTCTTCCCAATTTTAAACGATTTTTTTCTTATACGAAAAACAAATTTACAAAATATATAAAAAAAATAGGTGAAATAATAATATTTACTTAACATCTTAAAAATAAATCGTATTAAAAAAACACCATTTTAAATTTAATCTTTCTAATAAAGTCTATAATATAGTATCCTGTTATAATAATGTTTGTTATGTACTATTTACGTGCCAGGGGAAGTTTCTTGTTTGTTAAAATAATGAAATACGTAGATTTAGTAGTCCGTCCGTTAACTTTCTTAGATCTTGGCATGGTTCGCGCCAAAAAGTCTATACCGTACGTGTTCCACTTATCGACTACAATGATTGCAATATATAAATGATTGCAATGTGTGTGTGGGAGTGACTGAAATCGATTTGGTCAAGTGGAATACGATAATAGTTTTTTATATATTATAATGTCTTGTATGTGTTTTCTTTCCACAGATAAGTACTTAATCGTTCAATCGTAATCTCAACACAGTGCAAGATACAATATTATTAATTTATTATCTATTCAAATAATACCAATATTTGCACCACAATTGAAATATTTGAATTAGTTTCGTTAACAGACAAGGTAAAATAAAATACGCCTACAGCGAGGGCGAAACGTCACCAACACGAAGAATATATAATTTAATCCCTTATTTAAAATACCCTTTATACAAAGGTTGGTAGGTCGAGCGCGTATTATGCCTATATTTAATGGACATAGTAATATTAAATATAAACTCGTTTCTAAGTGTTTCTAAGGATTTAAAGTGCCATGAGAGTAGCGGTTGAAATTGTTCGTAAGATGTATACTGTTATGATATTGTGTAATGTATAGGGATATATAAAACTTAACTGGTGTTTCCACGTAGACGGCAGAACTACATTTAAAATTTATATGCCACGTTATCGTATTTGACAGGGATGTTACGGAAGTCATGATATCAGAATTTAGTCGGAATTTTTATATTTCATTTGTCGGAATCGGAACCGGAGGTGGAAATTGAATAAAAATGTATTAAGAGAGAGCAGGTCTAATCAAAATAAAATAAATGTTATTATTTAAGCTTTTTAATGATAAACAATACATATAAAATTTAAATACACCAGAAAAACCAACAAGCTTTCCGAAATATTAATCAGGTCGACCTCCTATCAATAATCGGACTCTGGGGAATCGGTTCCGACTTTTCGGGATTGGAATCTCACCTTAGTAACTTTCCTAATTTTGACTGTAATTATATAATATAATGGACACACCACACAAAAATGTTCCGTGTACGAGTTTTACCATACGTTTCTTTTAAGCATTTAACTGTTACGATATAATCTGTGCATATCGAAAACGGTCGAAATATTGGAAAAAAAATCTATATAAATCAGCACGATACAATAAAATATGACGTCTGTGGTTCGCCCATTAATTTCACTCTACGTATGGGTTATTCTATGACCGATGTAGTTCTAGCCGTACGCTAACAAAATAAATATAAAAGCGCAATCGTATACTGCAGCTGGCACGATATTTTTTCTGTGATCGATAGATGTCACAAAAGTGACAGAAGTTACAATTTAGCGCGGGAAACTAGTGTTGTCTTTTCTATCTTCCCGCGTTTGAACTATTAATCTATTTTATTCTAATATTATTATATATGTATAGGAATTTATCGTTCAAATCTGATCCAATTTTCCATGATTTAGCTTCGCGTTTGACTTTAGATTGAAGCTTTGTTTTTAAAGAGCATTTACATATTTCAAATATTTATACTCAATTTAAACATGTAAAACAATTTTAGCCTAATAATGTGACATTTTGAGTACAATTTGAGTGCACGAATTTTGTTATCTCAATTTACAAAATAATCCTGGTGCCTTTGCAAATTTATTTTGCGGGACCGATACGATTTTTGTCGTGAATTCTATTAAACATAGAACTGTATTAAAAATAACATAACCTCTCGATAAAATAAAGAACAAATCTACGTTAATGAATATGAATTAATATTATTTTTAAAAACGTTTAATAACTGGAAGCAGAACTGTATGTTAATATTTGTCAACTGTTAGATAACTAAATTTAGCTTAGCTTATTCTTATAAATATTACGACGTTTTGTATGTGAAATATTATATTATTCATAACATTGAGCATTTTGTATCGCAGAATATTTTATGATTGCGTATTTTGCAAACGAAACCTGCAACAAAACTGACATGCTTATGAATTAGCTTAAATTTTTACATTTTATTATACATATTGTAACTTGATTGTGAAAAGAATGCAATTAAAAATGGCATTTCTGTTCGCCTCGCTCTTTCCTTTAATTAAGCGAACGACAACTATCAACGCCACTTCGAATTACATTCTTTATTAACACAAGTTATGCACCCAACGAACGAAGATATTTTGGTGTCTAGATAGCGCCTATCGATAAAAAGTATACGAGACGCGTGATTTGTGTGCGAGGTCACCGTTGTACGGCATATTATTATGTTTTACAATCGGACTTCAACTATGTACCTAACAAAAACAGCTAAAAACCCAACTAAGTGTACTCGAACAGTTTGATTTTTAAGTGTTTTTCAAAGCAAGCCTAGGCACATCACAATATCTTTGAAGACATCGGTGATATATTACGCGGCAGCACTTCCATCCACTTGTTATTAATAGCCCTAGGAATATTTTCGTATCCCGAGCACTAAACTAATGAATGATACCCCCTAAGTGTGAAAAACTGTGAATTAATAATTAGGATCTAAATTTAGTACTAGTCCTAAGTCCCAAACTGTTATTAACTTGACAATGCGCCAATGAGTTTCTATTGTAAGACGTTTTTCAAGGAGAGACTACCGAATTTTCTAAAGTTATCGTTAAATTTTACTTTCATTAGGAAAAAATAAAATTTTCCTCATTTTTTCTCATCAATTTCTCTGGTTGAGAAACGTCCAATTTGATTGCAAATAGGACTTATAGTCTGTCTATGTAACGATGAAAATGGCATGCGGAAGAAAGGATTGTACTTTGATCTGAAATTTAGTTTTAACTGTTTAACATCTGCCATTATATTCCTACCAAATTGTTTTATTCGCTGTCGTAAATCCATTTTTAAATATACAAAATTATGTAGAAAAATGCACTAGTAAATGATATAAAAAATACCTTTTATGGTAGATTTTTCTATATTTTACTTTGCATTTCTGCTTTTACACTATTTATTAGATATATAATTTTGTGTACTTGAAGATATATATCACTAATAAACATATTAATCTCATAACAATAATAATTAACTTCCTGGATTCAGCACGTCTTGGTTTAGTTTTTCTAATGAGTTTTGTAATAGAAATGTTTATTTAACCACTTTCACGATAATATGTTCATCCATGTGCCACTGTTCATCTATATGTTTTGTAGTAATTGACTGCTCGTAAGAAATATTGTTATGAGTACATGTATGCAAGCGACAGTTTTTGATGTTACTGGAATGTTTTATGGTATAGAAACAAATGTTATGTAAGAATATATATTCTAGCAAGGCGTAGCACATGTGAAGGCGCTCGTATTGATTTCATTTCTCATTCATCCCGACTTAACTGTCTTTTATCCGTCAGTGCTTCTCAAAGTTCTTCCAAGGGTTCTACATTCTCCCTCTAACTTTACTAACTATATTATATACAAGATAATATTACTTAAAACACAATTGATGAATACTGTTTATAATAACATATAATTGAAATAATTACTTTTCATCATAATAGTCAATAGTCCAACGAACATTTTATTTTGCTACTAAAAGTGCCTATAACATCCGATATAGACCTGCGATTTTTTTTATTCGCATCCCAAAACGAAAAGATACGATTTTCGACAATAATAGAAGTTTTTTATATTTTTTAATTTTTTTTTTATGTCAATTGCAAAGTAAAAACCAAAGATAATATCGGACATAATTTTTACTAACAAACAAAATTGGAGTTAAGTACTCATTATTAAATCTTATCTTCTATATTGCAATTTTACTTCTTCAATTATTGGTACCACACATCATGATCACAGTGGGTACTTAATCATATCTTTTACTTTATACTTTCTCTCTTTTAACATGACAAAGTTTTAATGCTCCATTTTCCTCAACATTCCTCTCATTGTGTGAGTTTGTCGATAAATTGAAGAATCGTTTGTCAATTGCAGATTTTAGATGTAAATTATTCTTTAAATTTTTGTATCAATATAAATCGATAGGTTTCATCTTTTGATGTTTGCATTTATTTTATTTATACCTATACATAGATTGGTGTGTTCTTTAGATTTATGTAAGATTTGTCCCGATAAGCTGTATCATGGTTTTATTTGTATAATCTTCCAAACTAGACGGGAATTGTAAATGTCATAACGGAGTACAGTAAAATGTAGCAGTTGTATTATAATTGATCATGTTCAATGTGGTATCTCGTGTACTATACAGCTCTTAGCGATGTACGAATATGAATAAGTTATTCAAATGACGTCTCATTTACATTACTTTCGACGTTGGAGTTAATTGTGGGGTAAAAATCTCTATTTTTATTAACGATTGTATTCATAACGAACTAATTTAGTGTATAATTAATTAGGTACTAATGACACTGTTACATACTTGTGTATATTCTATTCGATGAGTTGAGATTGAAACTGCGAAATGTTATTGGCTCATTGAATGGCAATATTTAGAGGTTTTTCACAATATTGTACAAATTAAAAATTATGTATCGGCAATAGACATTTTGAACGAATAAACTGTAAAGTTTTCAACGTCATGTTTTATTTCTTTTTGACGTGCGACTGAGGGGTGATTTGCGATTTAATGTGATTATCAGGACACATGTAGTTCACCAGACAACTACTCTAAACACGTACTCCGGTAATAGTTGCGTCCATATACGCATAGATAAAACATAATTATAATGGTAAGCGGTCGGCCATTATAAGAGTATCGGACACTTCCTGAACCTCGTGACAACCTAGGTAGTATGTGAGAGTTGTACTCTGAAGCACAGAAACTTGGATATAGCATTCCATTACTGCGGTCATAGATAAAATTTACTTGGAGAAACTATGGATCTATCCAATTCAAGTTTATGCTTAATTTTTTTTATTTAAGCATAACTTGGAAAAACCCATAATTCAACAATTACACATAAAAAAAATTAGGCTTATTATTCCTTATATTTTTCAAAAATCTTTATTAAACATAATTTTACTACTTTAGTCAATGAATCTGGGAAAAATGAATGGGAAAGATGGTAAGAGGGTATCAAATGGACCAATTAGTAATTAATCATTTATATTCAGGAATACACGAAATAATATACACCAAATCTTACTCAAATACATTTTATTAGAATAAATCATATATCAATCAGTTTGACATTAGAAACTTAAAACGTAGCCTAAATATTATATTAACTTCTGTACACCACAATCTATCGTTCACTCGATTACCTGTGTAACCTAGTCATTAAAATCTAACCTATTATTGATATTTAGGTATCGTATCTTAAACGCCGCTGTATTTGAGCACGAAATGACATTCAAAATGTCGCCCGAATGGAATAAAACCAAGTACTCGTTGAGACTACCGTTTATGAACTAAATTTAACACTTGCAGACTACAAATTGTATCCGAAAAAATAAAACTGTACCTAAATATCATGCAAACGTGTGTAACTAGCTTTATTTCAACTTTTAGTATACAATGGTGTCAATAAAAGTTCAATAGATTAGTCCAATCTAAGAAAAAAATGTCAAAAGTTATTGCAACTCTAAGATTTTGTAAACATTAACCAATGTTAACTAATTAATAAGAGAATATAATGACAATCACACTCGGACACTAACAGTTACAAACATACTATCAATTGAAACACTTAAAATTAGCTAAACTTTATGTAATAGATATATATAATCCATATATAATCCAGATAATCCAGAAAAATCCGCGAGTGTTTCAAGTTAAAATTTGTAAAGTGCTCACTCACTATCCTATTAATAAAAAACATAGTAAAGTTATAATAATGCTACTGAGAAATAAAATACCAACTACTTTTTAGACAATGGAGTACTTCGGAGAGTTTTAAGTCACTTGAAAAGTAAGTCTACGTGAATTATGTTTTCTTTTTAATCCAAATCGACGTATGTATGTTCAAAATATGTTTATAATATAATTAACCTTATTGAAACTAAAATAGTCCCTCACCAATCACATATAAAAATACTACAGAACTACTTCACACTGAAGTAAATTTAAAACGGTTTCTTATACATTTTCAGATTTAAAATTACATCCTAGATAAGGAAACGCTAAGGCCGTGTTCCAATTAACCAATAAAACGATTAAAATATACATATTGCAATTTAACTTGATGACCGCGTGCATTTCAATACAGTATAGCTTGATGCAATAACAAAAATGAAAAAAAAAACGACAGACTTATATTTGTATCTCGTTCGCTCATAAAAACGAACGGGAGGCGAAGGCAAAATATCCTCAATTTTACATTCCATGTTCTCTATTGAACCATACTTATCCATAGATAAGTCAAGATTGGAGATCATTATCTCGGACTTACAAAACTGACAGTGGTGGTTGCGATAGTCAAGCGGAACGTACGACAATGACTGAATACAAACGTGAAGTTTACCTATAATTCTGTAAAGTACATGAATTTACAAAGAATGAATTGACTACATTGTAAGTATGAATCGAGATAATTTTGTTTAGGTTAGGTGCAACACTCGACACGGCACTATGCAGACAAAGTCAGTGCACTAAACACGTAGGGAAACGGCGAATGTCTGCATGTTGTGTGCAACGCGTAAAGAATCATTTCTTGTCGGCCGTGTTGCTTGCGTTGCCCGCACTCGCGCCGTAGTTCTGTAAAATATTCCTTAAATTAGTATCAGAAACCAAAAGCCCTTTATTCATGTTCCATCTCGCTGTACAGCCCGCCAAGGACATGCACGACGCCCGATGCAAAACGGTAGTGAATAGTCTCAACTTACGTCGATAATTATTATTAACTGGTCGCTGCACCCGATGTATCAGTTTTTCATCCAGCATTTCTTTTTATAATGTTAGGTAGCATAAGAGCATGCAGTCCACCTGACGGTAAGTGGTCACTGCCGCCCATGGAAATCCCCTGTAATCAACCCAAGATAGGATCGAAGTTCTCTCTTAGGTCGACCACAGATGCGTTGCTACCCCTGAGGACTAAGTTGAAACGCCTTTATGAGGTATGTCTCGATAGGCGAAATAGGCGTGGCGGTGGTGCCTCCGGAGTCGAGCCGTAAAAGATTCTACCACCTTCAAAACACTAATTAATATCCTAGGAGTAAATGCGGTAACAATACACACCTGGAAGTACTGAGCCCACGCCTGCGCCTGTTCCGCGTTGTTCCCTTGTTGGTTACCCTGCTGCTGATACTGCAAACGAAAATAATTACCATTTTTAACCGACGAAAAAAACCGAGGTTCTAGATTCATCACGTATATATATTTTTTTTATGTGAGACCATGCTTAACTTTTTTTTTTGAATGCAAATTCTAATCCTAAGAGTACAAAAATAGAGGATGATGGGAGGATTCACTGAATTTCACCTTTCATACCTTGTAGTTGGTTTCATATTAATAAATTTAGAGACAAAAAAAAACAACCATAAGCATGGAAATATAGAGGATGATTGATTGTTCACCGTCTGATTTTAATACTGAGTTCTGTGCGGCCTTATCGTCGGTTTAATATTTTTATAATGTGGTGTTATATAATGCGTTTATACAACTATATATGTAAACTTTATGAGAAATGAAGAGATAGTTGCAATTTCATTTGCAACTAAAAAGTAGAATGTGAAAAACAAAAGAATGTAATATAGAAAATGCTAAAATATTTCTTAGACATTATCTAAAATGCTTTGTAGTTTTTATAACACAAAAACAAAGGACAACATACTATATACTGCAACATGAAACATGAAAATTGAATCATATTTTTGAAGTTGGTTGGTAGCATTAATTTAAATAATATCAAATACATCTACCATATCACAGAACAATCATTAATGAACAGAGGTCTTTTAAACTAAAAACTTTTATTATGTACTCAGTCAAGTCAATTTTTTCTTTATAATGAGGAGATAGCAAACGACCTTGCAGTCCACCGGACGGGAAGTGGTCACTGCCGGCCATAAACATCTGTAATCAACCCAAAACAGGATCTAAGTTCTCTCTTAGGTCGACCACAAATGCGTTGCTACCCCTGAGGACTAAGTTGTAACGCTTCGGTTAAGTATGTCTCCCTCACCATACAATTCGAACCAGCTCAGGTAGCTCTGGAGTCGAACCATATTAGGTTCTGCCACCTTCAATCCAAGATCGCTTCCCGACTCACCCCTGGCCAGCCTTGTTGCTGTTGTTGCCACTGCTGCCACTGGTACCACTGCTGCGCGGTGTAGTTGGCGGGCCACTGTCCCTGGTGCTGGGCAGCACTCCCCTTGCCCTGCTGCTGCACTTGCTGCTGCTGCTGTTGCTGCTGCCCGCCTTGCCCCTGTCCACTCATCTGCTGGTTGCTGCCCGCGTTGCCCGGATTCCAGCCCCAATTGCCCCAGTTGCCCCAGCCTAGATTAGAGGGGGTTAAGTTTGGAATTATTATTACTGGTATTGTATTTACATTATTATGAACTTTGCAAATAAGAATTTTTTATGTTAAGTCATTGATTAAGGATAGATCTAAGAGTTAGTGAGATTTGTTCTATATATTGTTATTAAGTTTGTTTAGCAATAATAGAAATTACTGGACTATATACTCGGTAACAGAAAAATGTTATATATACTTTCAATAATTTTGATAATACAGTAATACCTCGCTCGACTTACGTGAAATGCAATTTTTAAAATTTTTTTTGATTTAATCGAGGGGGGAGGGTATTACTGAATATATAAAATATTTAATATGGACTAAGTAAAGTGCTAGACCACATACCTTGGTTCTGATTGCCCCAATTTCCCCAGCCACCCCAGCCGCCAGCCCACTGGTTCCAGCCGGCGTTCTGGTTCTGATTCTGATTTTGGATCGGCCCACTTTGGTTCTGGTTCTGGTTCGAGCCGTCCTGAGAACCATCATGTTTTAATATTAGTAGTATAAGGTGATAATGAATGCATCATTAGTTTGAATCATAGTGTGTCATAGTATTAAGCGCTTTAAGCCATTGCCAAGATGGCTTAAAAGACGAGGTTTCGTTTATCTTGGATTCGGGGATCTTGGCTAGATATATGACGATTTTTGGTCAAATTCTCATGTTTTTCTGTCTCTGTACAATATACAATAGCATATTTTATACTTTTTATAACTGACTTAGCGTCTTTTAAGTAAAATCATATAAAGAAAATAACTCCGTCTTTTTTCTAACTTGTCATAACCATAGTAGCTGCGTTCCAATAAACGGTCACAACAATCATGCTTGCGACCGCAGTGGCTTCCGTTTCATTAGCTTGTGTGGCTATCCACTTGGGTTTATCATGGGAAAATAAAAAATCCAAAACAGTCGTTTCATCGTTGTGAGTGTATAGTGAAACGAAGTCATCAGGCGCGTGAAGACAGAGAGGGCGGTACCTTCTGGTTCTGCGGGCGCGGGCCGGGCGGCTGGCGCGGGCGCGGGGGCGCAGCTCCGCGCTGCCAGGAGCCCGCGCCGCCGCCGCCGCTGCCGCTGCTGCTTCCGCCGCCGCCGCCGCTGCTACTGTTGTTGTTGCCTGTACACACACACACATCTTTTATTATAATCAGTACACGAAT
>DWNJ01002934.1:0-10043 GCA_018250275.1 Udranomia eurus
CTGCCGCTCATGGGTGGCAGTAACCCAGTACCATCAGACACAGATTACAGACATCTGTAATCAATCCAAAACAGGATGAAAGTTCTTTCGTCATATACATGGTACATATGAACGATATTAATTACATTTTCCAATTTAAAAGATGGTATAATAGATGGTTTTTTACCCCCTTCTGTAAGATCGTGTAAGGGTGCTGCGATAAGTACAGCAACAAAGCGTCTGTACCAGCTAGCTGAACCTAAAAATCGTTTGAGTTCTGAATATGTTTCAGGTTTAGGCTAGTTTAAAATCGCGTTAACTTTATTTGGATCAGTTCTCAACCCCTCTTTGTCTACTGCATAACCTAAGTATTTTAGTGAAGGACGTGTAACAGGACATTTCTCCAAATTGACAGTTAAGCCAGCCATTTCCGATTGTGTCTTTACGTGACTTAACAAATTCAAATGTTCCTCAAAAGACTTACCACATATTACATGTCATCCATATAGGAAAGTATTCCTCTGTGCTTCACTGGGAACAATCTATCCATCAACCGTTGTTGGGTTTAGCTTGAATTGTGGAGACCATATGGCATTACTTTAAATTGGTACAGTCCTCTACCTGGTAAACCAAATGCAGTTATTTCTTTGCTTCATTCTTCGAGCGGAATTTTACGTTAGGAAATACTGTTTCATAAATAAATAAAAAAAATGTCAAAAAAACATTTTATTTTATTCATTAAATTGATTTAAATTAATTAATCAATATTTTTCCTCAGCTTCAATAGCCCGTTCGAACTGTAGATTAGCAAATTCAGAAGTTAAGTAATAATTGTAAAAGGTAATCTGTTGAAAATCAGCCATAGCAAAAGTTAAAAACGAAAGATTTTCATTGATATCGCCATCATAAATACCTTGTATTTTCGAAGGTGGTAGAGTAATTTAACCTTTTACTGATCGACTCCGGGGGCACTACCGCCACACCTTTTCTGCCTTATAACAGCAGGGAAACATACTTAACCGAGGCGTTCCAACTTAGTCCTCAGAGGTAGCGCCGCATTTGAGGTCGACCTAAGAAAGAACTTCGATCACATCTTGGGTTAAACACAGATATCCATGTGCGGCAGTGACCACTTACCATCAGGTGGACTGCGTGTTCGTTTGCTGCCTAAATGTTATAAAGAAAATAAAATTTTAAAAAGTGTGATTCTAATTAATAAAAATATACAGAAAGTATAAATTATCATGATTTTTAATTTATTTATTTATTAATTTCACGCGATTATAATTGAAATTTTTCGTAAAAATTGAGAAGTTATTCTGTTCAGATCTCGAAACTATAGTGGTCCTATGATACAATTTTGACTATATCCGCGATGTGTGTTACTTTACTAATCAGCTCTTAGCCTCAATAACCTTGTTGACCATAAGCGCGTCATCTAAATCGGTGCATTTTTTGAAGAATTATTTAATTACCGAGAAGTTGTAGGGATAGTTTGAAAGATCGACTGTTTTACTATTTTTTATTTATTGTCTATATAGATTGGAAGTTTTCATTTTTAGCGCCCCTGTACAACTCTCTGGGGGTTCAAATATGCCAATAAAATTATTCTGGCCGTGTTTTACAGTTGTATGAACTATAGATTGAAAGATACAAGTTTTTTAACACCCCCGCACTGCTCTCTGAGCCTGGATTGTCATAAGATTCGTATTTAGTAAAATTAAACATCCCAAATAAATATTCTGGCCAAGATTTACAGTTGTAGGAGCTATGGATCGAAAGATACAAATTTTATAAATTTTTAGCGCCCCCGCCCAGACTGCAAGGGTGAAATTTTATAAAATCCATTTTTGATAAATTCTAACATGACAAAATACCGAGTTTTATACCTATAGGAGCTATAGCTGGAAAATGTGATTTTTTTCTAAATAACGCCCCCGCAACCCCCCCTTGCGGTCGGAATTTCGTAAAATCCGTTCTTACCTGACCTCTACTCGCCGAAAGGAGTATCTCTAACAAATTTCAAGACAATCGTCCCTATAGTTCCGGAGATATCGTGATGAGTCCAATACATAGGTGGAAATCTCTTATACGAGTATATATATAGATTGAAAAGTCTCCTTCCTTTATTGAAAAATCAACTACTGACTTATTCGATCTTGGTTTTTTTTCGGCTTTTCTTTTCTTCGCATCAGAACACCGAGTTCTGCACCAAACATTTCCTAGTTGTAATTCAAGTAGATAAATGCCTTACCTTTATGCTTCAGATAGATAGATCTATACAAATATAATCACATTACAATTATATTGCTTTAACCCAATGCATATACACGCACAGGAAAACTACTTAGAACCCAACAGCCTCAGAGCTAAGCGGAGACGAGAGAAAGCCTTAGCTTTATCGTGTATATCCACTCCGCTTCTTATGTGGCACTATACAGGAAATGTCCACAAAAATCCAAGATTTGGCATTCGCGAGGAACTGGTTCTTACATGCTTGGGATAGGGGTGAGAATAGAGTGGAATGCAATGGCTATTTCACGTTTGAGTGGCGCGTCCAGCGCGCACCGGAGCGTGAAAACGGATAGGGCGTGCGCGAGCAACATCGCGTAGGGGACATAGCGCCGCGGCCATAACGACCGCAACACCGGGTTCATGTTACGTCGTATGCGTAATTATCATACTAATTGTTTTTACATCTCAAAATGTGCTTTTCAAATACCAAATCTGGAAAATTTTTTATCTTGGTTGAACAGCATAACACAGAAACAGCATAAAATATCATATAAATAAAATCGTTCTGCGCATTTGAAGATATAATAATGTGATAAAATAAACATGTCATTCTACTTATTAGTTGAATGAAAAGCGAAAGAGTCGCCTGTTTATCGTCGGCCTTGGAAAACAATTTCTTTTTCTCAATTTTAATAAACTATTTTTTTTAAGTTGCAAACATTTGTGATGTAAATTTGAAACGTCGAGTTTCTTGTCAATATTATAGTAAAGGCTGATATCTCTTTTCGAGAATGGAATCCATGTGAACGCAGCTTGAGCCCAATCGCCTCGGAAACCGGGCTGGACGCCGGACGCCGAAATATTACCTTCCACGATAGATTTATGATCGCCGTCGCTCTGCGGTAATCTCCTAGCTCCTTTCGACGATAAAAGTTGCAAATTTAACTTTAAAAGCAATTCACACGATTCTCAAGAATTGTGAGAAGTGAAGCAGAAAAGCACATGATTCAAAAACTTTCTGTACAACAGTTTATACCTCATATATTTTGTTCGAATGTATTATTTGCCATCGGTTTATTGTAACCAAAATAAAAGTTTTGCCTTTATGCCAAACCTATGCCCTTTATAGCCATATGGATTTAACTGATTTCATAAATAACACAAAACACATATTTTTGGCGTGTCTTATTTACAGCTGTCCTAATTCAGAACTAATAAGGAGATATGCTAATATAAATAAAATATAACAGACCGAAAGATCTATATTTTTTATAGTCGGATACATAATATAAACAATAATAGAATGGAAACATAAAGAATAATAAAACCTTTCATTTTAATTATTATTTTTTGCTCGCTGAGAACAATTGTGTTATAGAATGTGAAATATAACTTTCTCAATAACTGGCGTTATTTCAGCGATCTGCCGGCTAAAACTGCGACCTATTTTGATATCTTTGTCAAAGTAATAACAAAACATTATGTTAATTGCGGACAATGTATACAGTTCACTTCCGTTAGTTCTAATTCTTCTCCACCACTTCGTGTAATCTTGTACACTTCTTGTAGAGATGATAGAACATTTCGTGGTTTGACACCGGAGGCACCACCGTCACACCTATTCCTTCATATATTCAGTGTTCTTGATGCTATCTTCTGTGGTAAGTGAAACATATCTACCCGATACGGTCCAACTTTATCCTCAGGGTCCTCTTGCCTCAGATAGATCACAGATGTCCATGGGCAGCAGTGACCACTTACCAGGTGGACTGCGTGCTCTTTTCCTTAATGGTACAAAAACATCTAATTATAAAAAATACTGACTATAAAACGTTACTTTGATCATGATTTAAGTTCAGCGTCTAACATGTTCTTAATTTTACCGTTTCAATTACAACAACGTTCTTGATATTAATGCTTTCTTTATTTCCCTCCCGCGTCATCTCGTCTTGCAATCTCATCCCGTGGAGTGGCGTCGGGTCCGTCATTAGTCGTCACACAATCAGCCGCGGAGCACTCCGGCCATATTGTTTAGAGTTAATTACCCTCAGGCAATTACCGCTCTCATTGTGCTTCACAGTTAATAAGCTGGGGTGTTAATATTTATGTACGTTACATAATTTAACACGTTACAATTTACCACGTTTTACGGCAGACTGCGAGCAATATGGTTAACGATAACCATATTGCTCGCAGTCTGCCGTGGAGCAGTGCTGGTCGTACTGTTCTGATGTTATGTTAAGCGTACGTACGGTTTGCATTCTGTCTACTAGTACTAAGCAGTAACAACGCGACGGGCTAAATACAACTTAGACAAGTTAGTACTGCTTTTATTTCGTACTACCTGACCCGGCGCACGTCGTACCGCCTCCCCCTATCCCACAACTTTTTTTTATGAACCGATTTTTATGAAATAAACACAATGTTAAGTGATTACATCTGTGAAAAACGTTACATGCAAATTGGAATCAGTCGTTTCTGGGATTAGCGTGCACAACCACCCAGACAAGATTAAAAAATTAAAAATATTCTTTTGGGTTCTATTCTTTAATAAAGACGCCTAAAATGGTTTTCTCTTACAATTAGATATTTTCCATGTACAGACAACAATCGCTTACAGCTTTATTATACGTATAGTACAGATAAAGAAAATAAATCACAATATCTGCAGTTCTAACGGTTCCCGTCAAACAGTGAGCGCGAAGCCATCAAGTGCTATATTGTTCCAAGTTAATTGGCCTCGTCTACGGTTTTCTTGTTGTCAATACGACTATAGTAACGGGGTACTGAATTACTTCATCTCAGTAACCCTAAGGGATAGAAATAAATCATAGCAAGAAGCAACTATCTGATTGAATACCAATAATAATATCTGTTTTCATTTTAAAACTATTGACTAAGCGATAGAATAAATGGAATAGCGATAGAGATTCTTTTTAATGCAGTCGCGCACATTGAAAGTTGACCTGGATTGTTGGTTACGTATAATATTTTTTATCACAGTAAAATTCTTCCCGGCATTTGAGACATACACTGAATAGACCAACACGGCGTATTTTCAGAATTAAAGTTACGCCGCTTCCCAGAATCCGTATTGACCTTGTCTAAATCAGTGCTACCACATGTGTCGGGTAACACAAGATAATCAGTCGAGCTAATCTAGTCGGACCAATAAAATAATGCAATTTTCTATACTCGGGACACAATTAAATCTAGCATACAGTTTGCTAGATTAAGTGTACTGGTTTATATAACTCCTGACCTACTTCGCCCCTTCCACCTGGTGACGTAACTATCGTAAGCCCGCTGGATTACCCTGTCACATCGCATCATTACCACAGCTCCCGTTGCGTAACTAGTTGTATGCACCGGAAATGCAATGAGTATTCCGGCTGCCATGACTAATAAAAATATATGGAAGGAAAACTCTCTTGTACCAATATAATATAATATCTAATTTTATTGTGAACTAGCTGACCCGGCGCACTTCGTACTGCCATCATTTCCCTGTCCCTTTCCCTCGTAAATGAAAATATATTACGCACTTGTCAAAATAATGCGGATAAACAGATTTTCTTGGTATTGGTCTTATACCGACAAATCTTCCATAGACAATTTCAGACAGGGGAGTGTTGTGAGTGGGGTAACAATAACATAACTTTATACTCGTCGGTATGATTGTTGTGGACATTCATAATAATCTACCCGAAATGGAACAGGATCTTTAATTAATGTCAAATCAAATACTTTTGGTATTTTACTATATGTTACTTTTATTTTTTTGTTTTTGTCAAGTATAAAGAAATTTAAAAGAGCGCTGACTCGGTGATGGCCCGGCGGCGGGTCGGCGCGGGGGCGCAATTTCACGCGCGGCCGAGCCCGCCCCGGCCCGCGCCCTCATGTTACGTAACGGCTGATTCGGTTTGACCTGATAAATAAAATGCCTTAATTAATATCCTTTTCAATAAATAACTAAATTAAATTGTTTTTCGTTTGTTTTGACCATAAACAATTATTTATATTTAGTTATTTATTACTTGTTCGATAAGGAGATCTATATGTGTAATTTTAGTTGGTTATTACGAGTGATTGAGGTTGTCATAAAACTTCAAAAGTTCTTGAATCTTAAATCTTAAAAACATGATACCGCGCAGTGTATTTCAAATCCCTGCTCCGTTTTCATTTAATTTGGACCCTTTAGATTACAGAATGCACTCATGTTCAAGTATGGACTTCGTGTGAGCAGTCAAGATCCCTTGATGCGATTACCTGGAGCCGGGTATTGCACTTCGCACTAGCACTCTTCACGCCGTCGCTCTCACCACGCACCGCTGGAAACCTTCATGTAATAGTACATTCCTACTAAACCTGTAATACATTACCACGCTTGTATGGCTAACGTTGTTTTGTGCTGTGAGAGCGCAGTGATGTGTTTCACCTTCCGAATATGTTGAAGGTATACACGCTCGGTTCCACCAGCAACCTAGATACAAAGCATTTTCTAGTGGAACGTAATAAAATGTCGCGTGCAAAATGTTTTGTTCGTAAGCCGTAAATACGATAGCGATATTGCAAAGGTGCGACATATTGTTTGAGCAGAATTTAAAATTCTTTTTGGTGCGGAGACCTGTTTTACGAAGTAAAGAACATGTTAGTTCAACACTGAAAAGTAATAAAAAATATGCGCAATTTTTCCGGCACGTCATGTACCTAATATTCTCTTATTTATACTCCAAATAATTCGAAAACAAAATATCTACATTGTATATTTACCATGGTTATTGTATTTTTTACTACCGGTTTAAGTAGACTGTAACCAACTAACCATTTAATTTCGCTTCACGATACACCTAGATCTAATTCAAGTCACTAATTGACTTATAAGTTTCACTCTTATAAAAATATTCATGAAAATTTTTAGGGAAATTTGGGGGAATTTTGGGGGAAGAATCCTTTAGCATATATTTTTTAATCCGATAGCTGAAAATTAAAATAATATTGCTCTAAACGTCGCTCATAGTATTTGCATTCTGTTTGCATTCCTTGCTACTAAATTTCAACGATCATGAATAAACATAATACAATATTTGAAAAAGCCTGGTAACGGCGGACGCATAATTTCATCTATCTCGAGTTATAGCAGTGATATCAACATAAGGTTTTTTGCAATAAAACGCTGTAGTTTTGCTTTACGTATTAAAGAAGCACCTTCATAAACTATGTAAATTAAATAAATGTTAGTGGCATTGGGTAAATGTCTTGATGAATATGAATATAAATTAAATAGTACTATTTTATAATGTAAGTTCAGGGCGGATGCCGACCAATGCTTACAGCATTGTTGAAATAATTATTGCTTATATTGCATACAGTACTCTTGAAATGCCCAAGAAAGCAACTCATATTACATATTGCACGTGCACGGCGTAAGTGACTGTGGAGGAGTGCCAAGGACAATAGTCACAATAATGAATGATATCCGTCGAATGCTATTATTTCTTACTACTCTACTGCTCCGCCCTACAACGATGTTTTACACGTAGTATCTAGTCTTGCTTATTTAGGGTTTGGAGATAAATGCGAGTCCCCACCAGTAATCTCATCGCAATAGACAATAATACAACTATTTTACTGTAGAATCTCGCAACAAGGCTTAAGTTAACCAATTTGCAATCTTATGTACCAAAATATAGAGTTGAATAAATGAAAATACGTAAATCAGTAAAGCCATGTACAATCCTCCGCTGTAAATGATGTCTGTCTCGAGAGATTTCAGACATTGTTCTGAGACACCGAAATCCTTGAATGAGGATTTCGTTTCCATAATAGTATCTCAAGATGGAATTAATGAAGACCGCTATTGTCTTTTCTGTAATTGCCATTTTGATTATTTTGAGAACTTTGAGATAATTTTAATATGTAAATGAAGATCTAGGTTGTTGATCCACGACCATTTCAAATATTATCTTACCGTTAAGTATATGGAGATTGCAATAACAATATCACTTGGTTTAATTGCTTGAATAAATAATGAGTTGATATTGAATTCTCATTAGTTATTATCAAAATGCTTAAATCATAAACGTGGAAAGTTAATACTCATCGTCAAGTAAACGGATCAAAAACTTTTATACCAAGGTATAGATCTGCCAGTTTGACAGTGCACGCCCCTCCACTGAACTGAATTCAGACATTTAAATAGTGAATGCACGAATTGAATGACTTGTCAACTATCTTTTTTCTCTTTTTTACCACCACTACCACTAGCATGCCATTACATATTTTGTTATCACCAAAGGCAGCAAAGGCTTACGTTAGGAGTGGGTTCACGTCAATAGTGCAATTATCTTAACGTGGATATGTAGTCAATGATTTTTTAAAAACATTGCAACTACATCAAATTTGCTGATTTTTTTATAGTTTAATTATTTTGTAACAATATTTAAATTTAATTTCAAAGTTTTGTTGTGCTTCGCTTTGATTACCATTGTAAACTGAAAAATGATTTATGGACTAATTAAGCAAGCAGGCTGTCTGCGTAAAGCCAGCTAAAATTAATGCCTTCAGCAGGGAAATGAGAAAAGTTGCGGCGAAAGAGGAACAAATATTTATTAGGCTTCTAACCTTACAGATCGTTTTGGATTTTAATGAACTTCTGAACATCACGATAACGATAAGACTTCGATACGATCTGCGTCAAAACGTATCAAAAATCAATTCAAATGATTTTATTGACAGATGAAATTACACTACAATTGGTTTGATCCACGCAGCTCTTATTTTTTATGTATGTATACTTACAAATTAGCAGTAATTAATATCTAACCTAATAACATCTCGATTACATCTGAGGACCACTTTTCACTTAAAAAAACAGTAAAGACAATTATCACGAGCACAACAACGAGTTCGAGTCTTTGAGCCGCGCTTGACCTCCGTCGTAGGTTACCATCTCCAACGTTAATATACTCTTAACCCGTTTTATTTTTATGTGTTTTTAAATCTGACTTATTTAATCAATCAAGATAATTAAAGAAATTGTAATAGATAGGACAGTTTTTGTGACTATAATTTTAAATAATAGAATGTAATCGGAATCGTAACATTAAAATGGTTCTGTATTTGCTCTGTGAAGCTACACAACCGTTAGTACTTGGAACAACTTTTTCAATATCATACCTTTATGCGCCAGCAAGGAGCGAATACAACCGGTTATTGCTTCTCCGGGAGACTAACAAAGAGCTTACAAAAATTCTTCACAACTAGAAGTTTGCGCAGGAAACGATACTGGAAATACCTATTTAAATTCACAAAAATTTCATTCGTGCAGAACTCGATGGTCTTCTTGCATGTTAATGCTATCATAACAATAAAAGTACAATTTTATTTTAAAACTTCAACTATTTATGGTCGGAAAGTTAAAAATAGCAAGTATGAGAACAAAGTAGCGCGAAGGTCGTAAAAGGTTATCGTACACAACATTACCGTGCATTGTCCTGCGCCGCTGCGCCGCGCGGGTTATTATTTAATTGTTCCGCAACAGTTGCCGGCGCAGCAGCTGCTCAAACAGCACATTACTGCGCATTGTTCCCGCGCTTCAATGCTACGAGTGTTATTATTTAATTCTTACTCGGCGGCCTACGAGCGCCCGCCAGCGCGAACGAGAGCCTCCTTTGTTCTGCGCTACGAGTTCTCGAACGGCTTGTACTTAAAATTATTCAAATGTTGTTTAAAATCGAATAACTACTAATTCAATTTTGAAGGTGGTAGAACCTTTTACGGTTCGACTCCGGAGGCACCACCGCCACACCTATTTCTGCCTTATAACA
>DWNJ01002935.1:0-10040 GCA_018250275.1 Udranomia eurus
CAACTAATAGGACGATCTGTCAGACTGTCTGTTCAGAAAATCGCACGAATTGTTTGACTTGTCAACTTATTTATGCACTGGTTGGTCAACAAAACTGTCAGTGTGCGTCATTTGGGCGTGCATTCTTAGACTGGAAGATCTATACTTCGTTTAATCTGGATTGGCAGCAACATCAAGACTTCAAGTCATCCGCAAGATATACTAAGGTGTTGTAAGTTAAGTCGAATTCTTTGTTTAGAATAAATCATTGTGTAATTGTATCTCGCAATATTCGGTGTTATATATAACATATCGCTATATATCTCTTACTATGTATGTTACAGCCTAAAATCAAGTGTAGCAGTTTTACAATTATTCACATACATCCTTGACTTTTTCAAAGCGCTGTTGGTAGAACAGTCTTCTAATGTAATTAGAACCCCACTTTCTACCATTAATATTATTGAAATTAATTGATTGAAAGTTTGTGACAATGTTCGTTACTCTTGCACACAAAAACTACTAAATGGATTTGAACGAAACTTTATAGTAATATAGCGTATACATCAATAGCAAGCAGTCTAATAATTTATAAATATAGTGTTTAATTCAAAAAAATATAACGATACGTGTCAAGTACGTCGGACAAACGCCTAGTATTATTAAAAAGATATTAAATAAATATTTCGTTATATAGAATCTAGTTGTAAACGAGTAGTCTCGGAGGCGGAGTTGAATGAACTAAACCAACGCTGTGAGATAAATTACTTCCCATTACGGTCTGTGGTCGACAGATCTTTCCTTTTTCCTCATGACAACAACGTATTGCCACATAAAAAATCTTTTGACTGTATAATGTACATGATAGATATTTGAATCCATTACTTCTAAGTATATTGCCACGTCAAATATCCTTTGGCTGTAGATCTATAATGTTTTACAGAACGTGATAGATATTTGAATCAATGACTTCTAAGAAGGAACTGACTTCTAAGAAGGAAGATTATGTTTGTATGTATGTATTCGTGTGAGCAATTTGGTATTTATACATGTGGGTCCGTTCATCCTTGTATACGTAACATACACGTTACAAGTTCTTACATTTATCAAATGGATGTACCGCTTGTAATAAATTACGTCTATAGATTCATATTTTCCTCATCATTGTCGTGTAAGATGTCAATAAAATTTCAGCGAATTCCTAAAAAATAATATGCACATACAAATTTTTATTTCAATCCTCGGAATTTTCTACTCAATGTTTTATTACCTTTTTCTAACTATATCGCACTTGCTGCGTATATAAATTGCGAAGTAGACGGAATGGTTAGAAGGTTTTCTCAGTACAAACAACGTCAGTTCCGCTGGTCACGTAGCGGTGCAAAAACTCGATTTGCTGTTATGTCATTGTGTTGAGAGCCTTATTTTTTATATCTTAACCCCGGTTTATGTATTAAACAGACTAAATGTTTTTTTGTCGCGGGAAATGAGGTTTTTATTTAAGCATTTGGCTAGTGATAAAATATGTGTATATACGGACAAAGTTGTGGAGTTATATAGCTTCAAATAAATGATGTAGATCTAAAAATAATGATAAATTGAAATGTTTTCATAAAGCTTTTTGGATTTCAAAGTCGTGAGTTACGTACTAAACTCGGAAAGATTGTAATTCATATAAAAACACAACCAAATACAATTGAAAATAAGCACTGTTTATAAAAGTATGCAACCATACGACCAGAATTGTATCTATAACAAAGGTTGTGTAAAACTTATTATTATATTACCACGTAAGGCTACAAATGAAGTAGGCAAATTAATTAACAGCCACACAATTAAAACGTTGCAAATTGTTTCGACAATGGACTTAAGTAAGCCAATTTCAGAATGTTTTAAATCAACAGATTGTCAAATCGTGACTCTTATCTTGAGTAGTATATTATCTCAGCGTCTTGAGTAACGCTGTAATTAATATGAAGATCTCTGTCACTTGTAAAGTA
Organism: Udranomia eurus; assembly: GCA_018250275.1. Taxonomy (NCBI): domain Eukaryota; kingdom Metazoa; phylum Arthropoda; class Insecta; order Lepidoptera; family Hesperiidae; genus Udranomia; species Udranomia eurus. Next base: position 1,980 of record DWNJ01002935.1, read on the forward strand.
CAATTTATTTTCTGTGTCGAAACTCGTCTAAGCTTTAAGTTTCTTCTGTTTATGTCTCTCCCTCTCATATACGCTTTAATCCTATAATCGCTCTTTATTATTATTGTTTGTACGTTTTAAATCATGTTGAAAATCAGTTTGAATGGAATGACTGACTGGTTAAAGTAATATTTGTAAAGCTTTCACTCCTCAATAAAACTATCTTAGTCACACTCTTTCAAACAGAATGCAGTAGCCTAAAGCTGATATTGTAGGATTAGGATAAGCGATGAACAAAGATATCACCTTGTCGAACTGAGGGACATTTGTTATTTATCTAAAATTAAACCCATAATGTAGACTAGGTATCCGTTTCAAACCACCAGTACGATTGGTGACAATCCAACACAAATGCCTGATGAAAGGCCCGACCTTTGATTTGTCACTGTCGTGTTTCAGTATAGAGTTACATTCACGAAGACGAATTCCGCAATCCTTATAAATACGGTATTAAGGCCTAGTATCATTAGATTTGTATCCTTTGAGTTCAGCAACAGATGTTTGTGTGCCAGCATTTGTAGTTCTGATTGTAACGTATCTATATGACCTTATGGAACATGTATGAGGTGCGCAATATGGCCTAGATTTTTACCCGCAGGTAAGATAATTGGCTCAACGACCTACATCTGTTGTTAATTACGGTAATGTAATGCACTGCCATTGTTGCACGTTATCGACAGTTAACCTGAAAGCCTGAAAGATATACGTAACACCTTTATTAGCTTCATATGTTATGCAAAGCTTTACTCACTTTATTGCAGTCTATGAATACAAATTAATAATAAGGTGGAGTTACTGTTATGTGTCGAAGGACTGTAGCTTTCTATTGGCACTACAATGAGTGTTTGTATAGAATAACTTGTCAAAATGTAGGTAAATCTAGTAAAATCTCTTCATAAGAATCTTATTTTCAAATAAAACTTAATGTTTTAAATAATTATACGACATTTTTAATAAATTAAGATATGTATAACAAATATCTCAATATGATAATATATCTATATCAAAATAAGCTTATTTTAAAATCAAACTTTAAATTTATATAATTATATAATATTTTTAATTAATAAAATAAATAGGTAGATACAGGCAGACGCCAATAAATCAAAGTAAGTGACTGAATCGAACAGCTCGCTTCAATCAAAAGTTCAATTGGTTCGAGGCGCCTAAACGAGACAATAAGCAAGTCTTGGCAACGAAGTCTAGAACATTCTTTGCACCAGTTTAGAGTTCGATACACTTTAACAGTGCAGAATTGTTATTTGTTTTAATGACGCGCGAGACGTCCATTCTAGTGCACAAAACTAACGACGTCTACATAATTTATTTTAACGACCCTTAGCCAGTGACTTTATCGTATTGAGGTATAGCACCTTCAATAGAACCTATACTATATACAAGACTAAAGATCTTCCAGTCTAATAACGCCCCTCCACTAAACAAAGTTCTTAGTCTACTATGAAGCATCTGAGTTTTATTTGAAGAAGTATTGTTTCAGCAACCTTCTATTTGAAGTTGAGTATAGAGTCTGTGCTAGATGCTATCTTGTAAAACATCCATACTAGTCAGGATTAACATCTGGCACCTGAACCGAAGTCCTCTAGGATTATTACCGCACGCAGTTTCGTTCTATTGCTCTGAGAACCACTTAATTATTTTATGAATAATATGTTATTAGTGTACGTAACACTTATTACTTAACAGTTATGTAACAACACGTATTTCATTCATTTCAGCGCACAAATTCTGAAGACAATAAGTAATTAAAGTGTGTAGCTACAGTGTATAGGTACATCAACTATTCAATAAATAATTCATGGTAATGCAAATAATACGCGCATCTTGAATAAATAAAAACCAGACGTCCAGGCACGTGACTTGTGAATAACAAATAAATGGCTGACGTTGTGTTTTACTTGGTAAATGTTTACGAACGCTTAGCTATGTGCTAAGGACACCAAAAATTATATTGCAGCCGTTTGAATGTTCGTTCATTGATTTATCTTTGTTATACTTAAATCTGTTATACGTATATAGATCCCTTAGATAGAATCCTTATAGAATCAAGAATCAAATGTTTTATATTTCTTTGTTTTCTCGTTGTATTGTATATGTATAAATACCGTCTATTTTTAGTTGCCAATAGTAAAATACGCGCTCTGCATGAACAGAAAAATACCAGATTTTCCTCATTTCTGCCAACGAAAAAGCTATTGATACAATTCAGACTATAATCCATACATTATAAACCCTAGTTCCTATTATAATAAGTAATACTCATAAGCTCAATCACGACTATACAAGGCCGGGCATTGTGCGTAGATTAACCGATCACCTTGGCTTCATGGTTTGTAACCTAGATAACGACACTAGATTACTAATAATATAGAGCTTTCATTGTTAAAACGTGATATTTTCGTTGCTAAGAATTATCGAATCATGATTAATGTTGTTTAGATAAGTGAGTGGTAAGAGAAGACATACTTAACAGAGGCAAGAACAACTTACTTAAAGAAAATAATAGATGTGCAACTTTTAAAGCCGTTCTTTGGGTATCTTTATCATGACTGTATCTGTTGATTTTGCATCCTAATTACTTAGCCATCGATAATGGCATACGAGTATGGTCTTCAGAGGGCCATCTTTTAAAACACATGAAAGTCCTCACAATACGGAATATGAAATTCAGTTTGAAGTTTGGTTTAACGCTGTATCATAGATTATTTGATACAAACCTGACAAACAAGGCTGAACGGAAGACAATGCTCTCGTTGCCGACGCGGAAACTGTATTAGGAAGCATAACGAACGTGCCGTGGTCCAATCACTCAGCTCCACCTTACACCTCAATCGTGATCTAAACTTAAACATTTAATGATTGTGTCAATTTAAACAGAACATATTATTACATACCGTTACCGTATATAGACACCATGCTAGTTTATATAGAGTTTTAGGATTCTTTTTGTCGCTATTCCTGAGGGTCTAGTTAGCCTACCTCGGCTAAACGTACACAGCGGCATTGCTGTTATAAGGCAGAAACGGGTGTGGCGGTGGTGCCTCCGAAGTCGCAAATGGACAGCCAATTTCTCTTTAAAAAAAGGTTCATTTACTAACCGATATAAAAACATAACCGATATAAGGTTGGGTATTTTTCGCTCACACAAACATTTGACCTGTTTAAATTATATTTCTCTGTAAGCGAATATTGTAATTTTTAACCGCATATTGCTTACATTTGGCCCCATTTAAATTTGAGCAAAATATACTTTTTTATTTAGGTTTAGAACAGTTGAATTTAGTTTATTACTCAAAGTGTGTCTTAAGATTCCTAGTTCCACTCCAAGATAGTCTATTATCACAGGGATCTAGCGTATAACACCAGCGTGTGGGTACTGGTGCAACTTTCCCATACTGCGCACCGCTGTCTTGCTAATCGTAACACCTTCACTGCAATTGCGTTGCATTATTTCGTCATTGTTCCAACGACAATTATGTACATACCATGTAACCCGATTGTTCTTTTGCAGCCATTGTTACGGAGTTTCCAATTTTTTTGCCAAACTCCTCGTGCGCTTATGTAATGTGTTTAAGAGTCGAGCATTACAGGTGTAGTTTACCTAACTTTAGGTAACGAACTCTAATTCGTTTACGGTAGTTCCTTCTAATATATGCTGCTTTTATAGATACGACTATTGCTATTACTATTACGAGTTCGTAAAGAACAGTAATTCATTTACGATAGCTAATTCAAATGCATATTTTTCTGTAGATATTAGGTCTAATCAGCAATTGTCTTTTCTGTTGACTGCCTTATTCAATTGTTTACCTACATGATGTGCATTATTTAATTCTATGAGCACATTAATTTATCAATAATAATATATTTTACTTCACTAATTAAATGCCTATTTTAAGAGCTACAATTTATCGCTCCAAGAATAATCGTATCATAAGGATACCAGCTGACAATTGCTGCATCATGCCAAGAAGTCAGTATTTTTCCAAAGTCATTACAAGCAATAGTTTTTATTAATTCGTTTTTAATGCCTTCGCTGTGTGATCTGAATATCAAGTACCAACAGAATAGTAATTGTTAATGAAGCATAGAGCCCCACAGTACGTACCTAGTTATATATTAAATACTAGCTGTTGCCCGTTGTATTAAGTATGGCCGTTAATGCGACTTTATTGACACTTATCGTTATATTTATTATTATATTAATGCTATTCTGATGCTCAGCTATACTACTGTAAGTTTTCATCTAAATCCGTTAAGTAGTTATTGCGTGAATGAGTAACAAACATCTTCACAATCTGTCGCATTTATAATATTAATAGGACGTTTATAATACATCCGCTCGGTCTTGGTTGGTCCCAAATTCACGCAGATGGGTGCGCCAGAATATCCCGAAATGAAGTGGTCTAGCTGGACGATAGCCAAACTACCTTTATTGGACGTCTGTACTTTATTGGACTGCTGTAATATATTCACTAGGGGTCATTGATTTTTGGGCGCTTCAAAGATAATAAAAAGCGTAAATTGGACATCCCTGAGGCTTGTGACAGAAATTTGTATAAGTATAAATGTTTGTTTATTTTGTGGCCGTTGGTTTCTGCCTAGTGTGTACTCCCTAACACACACTGCACAGGAAACTAGTGTAGCTATAGGGATGAATTATTATAAAAAAAATATATGTTATTGCAATAAAAATAATTCCTTCAGCGTCGATGTTGACATTGGCGCATGTATCGCGTGAATGTAAATCAGATCTGATGATAACATCTCCATATTGCAGGTGGCTGGTTGTTATGCAATGTGCGTTGGATATCAATAATACATATTCAGGTACGACCATACACGGTTCAGCTGATTCGCACTGAACTCTGAAGGTCTGTGCCGTAGGCATTGAACGTGCTGAATTCAATTATTTTCTAAAAACGTCTAGCATAATATATTTGTTGATGATGTGACGCGCGTACAATGGTCTCGTCCTTCCGGGTTGGTTATCGAAGATTGTGTGTGGCGGGTTTTCATAAGATTTAATTTTTACATTTAATTTAAATTTAATTTAATACAAGAGTTATGTGCTTGTGGTACCTATAGGTCACATTTTTGCTCCTATACTTGACACATTATTATTATTTTTTTTTAATAAAAAATGCTTTATTCATTTCAAAATACGTATTTTACACAATTTGCAAGAGCCCCTGTACTAGGTAAATACCTGTATTACTGGGTAAATTATCTTCTTATACTGAATCAAGAATCAAATGTTTTAAATCATTATATGGCATAAATACACTAACAATTTTAATTAGTGGAGTATTGACAGATATAAAAGAACAATCCTAACAAGGTTCTCTTTCTATACCATTGTTATAAAAATAATACAATACAGGATAAACAAGGTGGTAGAACTTTTTACGGTTCGACTCCGGAGGTCCGGAGGCACTACCACCACACCTATTTTCGCCTTATGACAGCAGTGTTCTTGCTGCTGTGTTCCGGTTTGAAGGGTGTGGTCAGAGAGACACACTTAACCGAGGCGTTCCAACCTAAGAAAGTACTTCGATCCTGTCTTAAGTTAATTACATATGTCCATGGGCGGCAGTGACCACTTACCATCAGGTGCACTGCATGCTCTTTTGCTACCTCCAACTGCCTCCCAGTTACAAAAAAAATCAAGCATAAAATGATTGATTATAATTTCGCGTTTCATTCTGATGAATGAGTAACCTGAAAAGCAACAAACGAATTGAAATAAATCCATTGCATAGCCTATTTGTTATAGGTATTGTTGTATTAATACGGCAATTAGGAGATTACTAATGACTATGTACATTCATAAAATATTCTTGGAGGTAGGTCATTATTATCGGTACGTGAGAAGACGTTGCAGACGTTATTTTCCCTCTTCTTTTTTCTTATTGAATTCGTTTCTTGACCGCGCAAATAATGGCTTAGTATATTTAGAAAAATATAGGGAGTGAAATCTTTCCTCCTTAATATCAACAATCCTTACTTGAACAAAATTGACGACTATTTAAATTTTAAAAAATCCTATCGATTATGAATTCATTTCGGTCCAGACGCTTCAATCTCCTGTTTGTTAAGGACGTTTAAAATACATCTCAAATATCCAAATGCTTAACTATGCGTTTGGCAATTCTAACTTCAATTCTGTTGTCTTTCCAGGAGTCACTAGCGGAATGGGAACGCGGACTCGCAGACGTGCAAGCGCCAGCGCCGGTGGCAGGGGCGCCGGGCCGCAAGTGGAGTCTCCGGAGCCCTGCGCACGCACAAGACACCGCTACGGACCAGGCGGCGCCCGTCTCCAACGGCACAGATGCTTGTAAATTACTCGTTGTAAGTATTTTTTCAACGTTATTTATAGTTTAGAATGGTTTAAGCAATTACATTATGAGAGATTAAGTATACATCTCCAGGACAAGTAGTTTCAGGTGTACTTAAAGTAGGACTATTGTTCCATTTGGATTTGATTATAGAATAAAAAAACGGATACTGTCCTTATCCTGTTTCAGAAATATAGTTATGACTCTCCTACATATATGTACAATGTACATTATTTATGTAAGTAACATACTAGAAGTAGGTGAAGAGTTATTACATTTAACAGAATAACGTGGTGGCCTATAGTGGTACAACGACATAACTAATGTAAGTAGGAAAACGGTATCTAATTGGTTTTTATAACGCCAGGGTTAATTGAAGTTAAATGGATATATGCCGACTTCCACGCTGCCGTCTTATAGAGTTTTATGCTTTTGTTCATTTTTTATCGCAAACGTTACCGAGAAAAATCATGCTATATTCATTACCAACTCAGAATTCTCAGAGTGGACTGGAATGACGTTTGTGTATATACATATATAACCGTTTATTTAGGTATGTACAAGTTATACAATATGCTTGTACGATCAACGATCTGAAGGACATCCGATTTCAATGAAATTTGGCTCATAAATCAAGCTCACGTAAATTTTCTTCTATCTTCAGTATACTCGTATGCGCCCAAATGATCATGACAAAACAAATTTAACTGACAACTATTTTATCTTCTGACCATCCACGAATGAGAACACAACTACTGTTACAGCATTTCTACCACTCATCAGCTTTTAATTTTCCATATATCATGATTGCAATCATTTTATTTTCCAGTTCATCGGAGACTCCAAAACGCCCATCTGGCGCCTGTCCCTCTGCGGTGGTAACGCGGCTGCGGTGGCCGCTCGAGCCGGCACGAAGCTGCTGCCGCCCAAGATCAGGATCGTATGGAACCCGCCCTCCACGCCTTACCACCACACGGAGAAGCTGCGGCTCGTGGTCACAGCCGTTAATAGTGGTGAGTGGTGAACTGAACTGAGTTATTGTACACTTCTCATATCTTGTAGTTGGTCTTGTATTGATAAATTAGAAAAAAAACCATCCTATGGGTGGAAATATAGGTGATGATCGATTGTTCACTCACGGATTTTAATACTGCGTTGTGTGAAGCCTCATCGTCGGTATATTTTTTTTGTTAAAAAGTTAGTTATTAGAACATTGAGGTAGTAAATCGTAAAAAAAATCATGGTTTATTCTCTACGCTGTGTTCTTGTGGTTTTAAGGGTGGGGTTAGGGAGAGACACTTAACCGAGGCATTCCAACGTAATCCTCAGGGGTGCCAACGCTTTTGTGGTTCGTAGTAGCCGGCAGTAGCTTGGGTTACTGCTGTTATAAAACAAAAATCGGTGTTGCACTACCGCCTCAGTAGTGCAACCACGATAATATGTTCTACCACTCATAGTAGCGTGTCTGAGTCTATTTGAAGTTATGTGCAACCTCTTAAAGCAAATAGTTGACACTAGTCTTCAATATTCCAGGTGCCGTGTGCAACAACGAATCCCAGTTCATCTGCGGTATGACCAGCCTCTGCATTTCCTCTTACCTCGTGTGTGATGGTGTGTGGCATTGCCCGGGGGGTGAGGACGAGGACTCCAGCGCCTGCTCCCACCG
>DWNJ01002936.1:0-10040 GCA_018250275.1 Udranomia eurus
CATCCGTGTGTGAGAATTAAAGATTTGCTAGTTACAATTCAAATTGTAATTTGTGTGTACTTTTTTTCGATCTAGATACCATTCGTTTATTATCAAAAAACGTTTTATAGAAATTTTATTAATATGCTAATATTAAAGATTAAGCAATCAAACCGACATTGAACTGAAATATTGTTTATTACTTTCATTAGTCTTTAAAGTCAACAACGAACAGACATTTAAATATCTACCTGCTTCAACAAGGTGCCAGCAAGAAAATGCCTCCTTATGAAATCTTCCGAAAGCCTCAATTTGGCCGGATCTAATGAAAAGAAAATTAGCATACAATAAGATCATTCTAAAGATATATCTACAGCAACAAAAAAAAATTATATAAATATAATTAACTCACCTTCATCGCTGTCTCTATTCAATTTATTAGCTTGTAACGGAAGGTTGAATGACACAAAATGTTCGTGGGAACAGATAGTTTGTAGGAATGTGAATTTGAAATCAAACAAAACCTTTGGATCACACGACTTGAACTTTTCCAAGTATTTCTTGATTTGACGGAATATGAAACCCCGATCCATAAAGGACAGGCACGACTACAAACAAACACAAATTATTTAAAAAAAAATTAAACAGATAAAAAGATTATTTTTTTAATGATTAAAGGATTTTATAGAAGTATTACTCACTTTGAGGAACAAGGCAAGATTTTTGTTAAAAACGTAGGTTTGAATTGGTTGTTGTAGGATATAGGACGGTTCAACGATAGTGACTAATCTGTCAATATTTTCTAGGAGATCAGTGTGAAATCTTTCATTGCGGGACATCTGGAAAACATAGAAATTAGTCATAGATAAAAATAATTTAATGTAGCATCTCGATATATTAGCATTTATGTATGTATGTATAATGTATTTTATAATTATTTCAAAGTATAGTATCAAGATTTATAGGTATAAAAATGGACCTAATAAAATATTTCATAACTGGAGGTAGCAAATGAACATGCAGGTGGATACCTGATAGTAGGTGGTCACTGCCGCCCATGGACATCTGTAATCAACCCAAGATAGGGTCGAAGTTCTTTCTTAGGTCGATCACATATGCGTTATTACCCCTGAGGACTAAGTTGGAACGCCTCGATTAATTATGTCGCCCTGACCACACCCTTCAAACCAGAACACAGCAGCAAGAATGCCGCTGTTACAAGGCAGAAATAGGTGTAGCTGTACACTCACTTTGATCCTTCCAGTGTTGATTAAGTACTGGGCCATACTTTTGATGATGATGTCAAAGAAAAAGCTGGAGTATTGCATAAACTTGTGTCCCAGTAAGAAGTCCTGCTGGTTAGGATCAACAAAGCGATACAGAGGCGCCGTCAACACTGTGTGTAGTTTGAATTCCACACAGTTGAATACATACTGAAAGATAATTTAATTTGTATATCATAGTTTTGTATGGGTATCATAATTTTTCAACATACCAATTAGTTAAACATCATGTAACTCATATAACTTAACGTGACATTTTGTATATGTTTGTGTCACAAACTAAACACTTAACATTGCTCAGTGCAGTCGATACACTTATATGTATAAAATAATCATACCTTCACATAACTATCTAGCAAGTCCTTGCGTCCGTAATCATGAATTAGGTGGACAATATGTACAATCAACTTTACGATTTGATGACCAATGTCAACTGTATATCCTTTTTCAAACGTCTGAAACCAATTTTATAAATGTTATTAATCCCATCTGATATAAAAGTAGCAAAATAATGTTTTAACTAATATTAAGTTAGATAACTTTAATTAATGAACAGCGGCAAACATTGCAAATATAATGGGAGTCTTTCCTAAAGTCACTCGACATTAGAGTGTCCCTTATATTTCGACTTATATATTTGACCGTTAATAGCCACCGTAATTTTTTTTAACTTAACATTTATAAATATTAATGTGTTTTTACTCAGCATACAGTGTAGTTAAATGCAATACATCCATTAGGCATATGAGGACAAAAAGCCATATCCATTCAAAACGCACCATTAACTCGAACAGCTGATTGAGTATCGTAGGCAGGAATGCTACGAGGGAGCTCAGGTTAATAGCGTGTGCCGCCTTGAGCGCGTTGCACACGTCGGTCCAGGGCGGCGGCGAGGGCGAGGTGGCGGGCGAGCCCGTCCTCAGCAGCCGCTCGATTTGGTTGAACAGGTTATGAAGGTGGACGTCGCGGGTCGCCACCGTCGAATCCAGTACCAGTTGGCAGCGGAACAACTGTTTCTCGCCCTCAACCCACACCACTTCCGGGCCGGAGTTCTGTTTGGATAGTCATTGTTGAATTATTATTTATATTACATTCACTTTGTGAGGTTTGCAATACTGGAATAAAACGATTATTTGTAAGTGACAGTTGGTCAGACGTTTTGTACCAATTTACTTACCCCTCTTCCAAGTCCAAGTGGTTGGATCGTTAGGTACCCTGAAGGCAAATGCGTGGCGATAGGCAAGCTTACTATCTCGTCGACTAATTTATCGTTCTTCAATAATGGTACCCAAGCGTAACTGAAATATTTTAAGGATATAAAGATGAAAGTTATTAATTAATGTATAACTATGTTTCCATCTGTCATTTGTTACATTAGCAAGGTAGTCTATTGTATTTAATGTTTACTAGTAAAAATTCTAATATATATTTAGTTCTGTGTATACCGTGTATAATAATTAATTATAAAAATATAATTAAGTATATACTTTATTAAAATGTGAAAATGATTACCCGATGCACGTTTCGACATTAGTATCATTCTTCTTGGCAAGATCGCAGGATATGTGATGGAAGGTGAACAGCAAGTGATGTTGTGACGTGATGGTGGCGGGCAGCCGGATCTTCACCTCGTCACACCAGGTCGGACTGGCGTTGTGGTGGAGAACCGAACAACGGTACTGAGTTGTCATACCAGTACGACCATATATAGCCTGAAAATAAAAAAAATCTTATACATGTTGACTATGATCATCCAAGTAAGGCAAGAAATGAAATACTTGGTGCATTTTATTTCCTGTCTATGAATATACAATTATGCAGAGAGATAATTGTTTACAGTGGTTTAAAGCAAAATCAATGTATTAAAATTCGTTTAGGTATTAAATTTATTATGTCTAAAAAACATAATACCATAAATAATTATATAACTCCTACTAAGCAAGTAATCCTACAAATTAAAATCTAAACTCCAAATGAGATGATAATATAATTAGAAATTAAATTCAGAGAAAGCAACTCAATGAATCGTTTAAATAAAAATTATCTGCACTATACTATACAGATTGCAAGCTAATTAAACTTGTCAGTAATTTTCTTTAAAAACTGGCAACACTGCACAGGAGCACAGACTACACAGGCCACGAGCCCACCTGCAAAGGTCTATTATCGCCACTGTCGCTGTCCCTGAGCTCGACGGAGCAGGCGATGTTCCGGGCGCGCGCGAACACGCGCTGCGAGTCGAAGTGCAGCGCGAGCGGGCGCACGTACAGGTGGTGCACGTACGCGGCGTGCGGCTGCTCCGCCTCCACCGCGAGCGCGGCCAGCTCCAGCGTGGGCGGGGCGGCGGGCGGCAGCGGGAACGGCTTCAGCGCTGCGTACGCGCTCGTCATGCAGTCTGTTGGATTCGTTGTGTTTATTAGAGATCGCCTGGCGGTCGACAATAATCGACCGTACATGTATTTCTAGTTATTATTACATATAATGTTGTCTCTCGGAACTTCTTCTCCGTATAAACTTTAACTGTGCAGAATTTCATACTCCTCCGTTCGTGTAATTGTCGTAAAAATCGTTCCTAAACCTTTTGCTTCACGTATTAATATTATAATAAGTTATTGTTTGTAGAAAGTGTGTGTCGCGACCTCTAGAGGCGCGGGTAAAACACAGATGTTTGCAGGCACTACTGAAGTCAGACTTCGATAAACACCAGAATTTTTAATCAATAAAATCATTTTGAATGTCATTGATAAAGATAATCATGATTTTGAAACGAGAGAATAAACACTTACTCTGAATTTGTTCATTGTAATGTTGTATGTTAACACTAAGCCATCCCGGTATCACAGTCAGTTTCGCCAATTTGTCAGGTTTACGAAAATCCGACAAGATTTTCACTAAATCATCATCTGACATCTTGTTCGGTTCTTGGCGGTATATGGCAGGGAATTCCGGCGTCGTATCTAAATCATTGCTATATAATCTGGAAATAACTTAATTTTTAGTATTTAAATATTTAGAACAACCAGCTCTTAATACTTTAATGGTATGGATTTTTGTAGAGATATTTAATGATTTTTAACATATAGAAATTATAGGAACCTCTACTGAATGAATGAAAAAGACTAATAAAATTAAGGTAATTATACTAGTATTCAATTTAAGAAATTATAAATACATACTTGAAAAGAGGCTTGGCCGCCCAGGCGAAGGGCATTCGATAGTTACCCACGCGGTTGGCGTAAGCCTGGACTGTTTTATGAACTTTTAGTCCCAAACGTGGGTCCTTTGTGGCCTTGAGATAAGGTTCAAGCACTTGACTAACATGTCCTTGGAGTATTTTATCAATTCTCACTACTAAAAATAGGTCCGGGTGTGGGTTGTTCACAGACAAAATTACCTGTAAATTGGGATTAATTTATTATTCACTCAAAATACATATTATAAAGAAATAAATATTTCTTCTAATAATCTAATGACCGTTTTGTTTATACACAATTAACATTAAGACAGACTGCAAAAAGTGCACAATCACCTGTCTCTTCGATCGAAACCATTCCTCCGTCAACTGTTTAACATCTAACTTAACATCGCAGCTAAAGTTCTCGACTAATGACTTGGTGCACTCCGTCTCCTTGACTAGATCCTTCACTGCGGCGTGGTTGAGGTCGAAGTGGAAGTTCTCTGAGAGTTTCCTGCCGCTCCGCGCGTCGTACAGCGCTAGGGACGTGAAGTAGGGCTCCACTTGGCATAGTAGCTCCTTGTCGCCGTCTATCGGCGCTTGTAACCTAAATTTTAAACTTTCGCACTTGAGCAAAATTCTTTGGCCAAAATGTTCTCTGAAACAAAGTAATAAGTAAGTAGTACAAAAAAGGGATTGTGTTTAAAGTTAAAAATACTATAACTATTTAAAAATAATCTCGAAAAATCCAATGTAAAATCTTAATCGTCCTTTGGTTTCCTTACGGTGTCTAGACTTCTTCAAGAATTTTCAAAATGGTTGGATGGATCGTTACGTTGTTTGTGCGTCATCGAACAGACACTAATTTATTCCATACTATTTGGAGAACCATAAACACGACAACCGCACTTTTTAAGCGAAAACTACATAACTATTTCGATATCGATAGAAGCTTACTTGAATGGTTCCAACTGAGGTTCAGGCGAGGGTGTCCGCCTGTACGGCAGACTGAAGATATTGGAGCGGCAGTCGTTCCGAGCCGCCGCTATGGACATGTCAGTCTCGCGGGAATATCGCATGAGCAGCGGGTTCATGCTGTGCTCCAGGCCTTTGAGCGTCCCGTACGTAGGGGGCGGGGGCTCGGCAGTGAGAGAAATATCCGAATCTAAAATTAGACGTAGAATGTAGTGTAAACAACATGAACACGCAGTACATATTTATGCGTGGAGTATTTAGTTTAAAAAAAATTATCATTCACTGATGTGTTGTTATAAGCTTCACTTAACATTTAGTATTTGTTTCATAAAAATCGGTTCATAAATAAAAAATGTTGTTGGACGGGGACGGGGAGGGAAGTGGTACGACGTGAGCCGGGTCAGCTAGTAGAAATTAAAAATTATGCGTGGAGCAATAGCACTATGTATTAGTATAACAAACAAATTTATTATTATTAGTAAATTCGTTTGTGATAATAGCTAGAGAAATATCCAAATCTGTAAATGGTAATAGGTAAATTTCTCATCACAATAACAGTTATCGGTGTAACTATCTACCCATTAAAAGAACTCTTAGTTGTAAAGTCTATGGGTTTATAATAAACAGTCAAGTAAGATCCTAATCAAGTGAGTGCTACTTCCTCTTATTGAAAACAAACTTCATTCATAACATATCTCTGTACATTTAACACAAATAGATAAGGGGAAGTACACTAAGTGACTGTCATAATCACTTAGTGTACTTCCACTAATACAGACAGTCGATTGACAGTCGATTATATTTACTTAAAAAAGAGGTTTCAAGTAATCAATCAATCTATCCTATTATATCTAGACTATCCGGTCGCTCTCCGACCAGGTGGATTGACGACCTAAGAAAACTGCTAGATTTAGTAAGCGCATAACTGCCGGAAGAACCATGAATTGGGGGGTCAACGTCCAGCAGTTGACAGCGAAAGGCTGATGGAATGGCTGATGGAAAGGCTGATTGAATGGACGATAAACTCCCACCTTTGTCCAGTACTTCTTCGTTCTGATGGCATTCCTGGTCTTGATTCTTCTTCAACGCCGCATTGAATGCGTTGATCCAATCGTTCATCTCTTCCTCACTGTCTGCCGAGAATGTGTAACCCTTATTTCCTGACATGCGCAGCTCAAAGCAAAACCTTCCGCGCTTTGCATTCTACAATGTAAAGAAAACTCTGTTTCAAATATTCTTTTAGGAATAAAATGTTCTTTGTTTAAAAATATTCTCTTTTTTTTTGTTTAAATTTTCTTATTTACTTATGCCTCTCTGTCATTACAGGCGACCCAGGACAAGAGGGCCTTTATATCGAACGGCAACTTTATATGTATCAAAAACAAATACTACATTATAATTGAATCTGTACAATGACTAAAATGCAAAGACTTGAATCATAATCTAAATTTCATTCTCGATTTGAATGATAAAATATGTTATAAGATAATATTTAATCGTATATCCCCCCTCTTTTTGTCTTATAAGATTACCTAGTAGCTTTATTATTTGTTAAAGAACATATTCTACAAAAACTATTGAATTTTATACACTTGTCTTTTGAACGGCGTAGGTATTGGTATCGTTAATTAATAATAAATACAAATATGTTCATAAGCCGTAACATAAAAACGTGTACAGCGCTTAGATAACTATACTTTATACATAATGAATGTATCATTATATTTTATCAGTATACTAAAGTTTAATGCATTGTGTATAGACAAGCCTTCCTTTCTCACATAATCTATACATATAATAAGTCTGTATATGGAAGATACCTAAGAGAAAACCATTTTTAGGGGTCTTTATTAGAGGCTAGAACCCAAAAAATTACTTAGAATTTTTGTCTGTTTGTCTGTTTGCCTGTGCATTTGTGCACGCTAATTTTAGAAATGACTGATAGGATTTGAATGCGGTTCACTGATGTATTGGGGTAAGCTTCACTTAACATTTAGTGTTTGTTGAATAAGAATCGGTTCATAAATAAAAACAGTTGTAGGACGGGGACGGGGAGGCGGTGCGAAGTTCGCCGGATCAGCTAGCTAATAAACAACATGCATACATATAGTTTGAAATGTATCGTGTGTTTTACCTTAACAACATCCGAGCAGAAATCCATAACAATTGTCAGCTTTGTGTCAGTTTTCTTCTCGTCCTTGTACACTTCTAGTATATACGTTCCGTCGGCTTCCTTGACCATTGAGCAGTATCGTTTTTTAAATGATTTCGATGCGAGATTGCTGAATATCCTATCTGAGCCAATTTCGGGGCCCTTGTGCAAATAGCCCTCCTTAGTACCGACATCCACTTTGGCGGCCTGGGCTTCATCGATTTCGATCTCAGCGTCTATGTCGTATACTTCCTCGGGTAGCTTAATGTATATAGGCCTGTTAATTACAATAAAAACGTTTTCATAAACAAACATTGAAGTAGCAAACGAGTACGCAGTCCAGCTGATAGTAAGTGTTCACGGTCGGACAGTTGTCAATTCAAGACAGGATCGAAGTTCTTTCTTAGGTCGAGCACCCCTGCGTTGCTACCCTTGAGGACTAAGTTGGAACGCCTCGGTTAAATGTGTCTCTCATACCTTTCTAGAACTAGAACTTAGTACCCAGTAATAACGCCGCCAGTAGCTTATAAACCGTTTATAAACATTCATCCGTATGTACGTTTGGGATCCAACACCACGGCGTATCGAGGCTGACCTACAGTCTACTAGGGATAAAGTACAGCTTTCTTATCTCTCAATAGAATTCTTATCTACAAATATATAATCAACAGAGCCCCTAAGGGGCAGGGAACACACTCCGATATGAATTTTAGTGAAACTGAATGCCTCGCCTGAATGTCCAAAATCCACCTAAATTCCTTCTAAATAGACTCCTCGTGTGAATATTAAAAACTAAATGCTCTGTTTTAATCAGTTCAGACCTAAATCTCTTACACTACTAAGTCTACGTCATTGTGTACGTCACATCGTTTGTATAGTAGGTATTGTAGTCTTCGGCCTCAGTATTAAACTCAAGGGTGTCGAGAATAACAATCGCAGGCTGTGTGGTTACTAGACACTAATATGCTGTCAATAGATAAACATAGTGGAAGTCAGAAAATAAAATCTTGGCTCTAACACGAGACACGAAAACAATAATCAATACCTAGATATTGTGTTTATTTACCTTCATATGTTTGTACGAACGTTTAATACGTAATTGAATCATATTATACTACTTGTGGTATGGAATATCGACGATTACACATTCCTATTTCAGTCATTGCTTCGTTATGCGTTATCATTAACTCACGTAACTGACTAATAATAATGGGAAGGAGCTCCACATAATAATTATGCCGACTTCCGGCGCTCTCGATAAGCATTTTTTTGTTTTAAAGTATGGACTACAGTATGAGGCAAATACTACATAAATTTTTCACCCATTGCTCTCAAACAATCACGAAACCAATTGACGAAGTAAACAAAATATAATTGATAGAATATTAAATTCTCTATTTTTTTTAAGGAATGTTGAACCTATCATTCCACAATTCAATGGCTATGACTATTTGTATCACAGAGCATTAAAAAAAAGTAGCTCCAATGAGGTATTATCAACTTACTTTTAAACACATTAAAATCAGTTCAACTGTATTAAAGTTGTAATGCCAATTCATACAGTTATAACATTATAAACTCTAACCATTACATAATATACATCATTGACCCACTTATAATTTATTAAGTAGGATGTTGTCCCACTTGGACCATATGACCCATGAACTAGGACTCAATAGGACTCATAGAACTCAATAATATTTCCTAGGGAACAAAAATACAAATCAGATAGTATTCCATGACCTTCATAATCTGTATTTGTGTTAAACACTACGCTATACAGACCGTGAAAAGTATGTTAATGCTGTTAATGAGCTAGTTTGATTCTTATTTGGTGCGAGCATTGATACACGTTTCCTTTCGTTATTGAAATGATTAGCATTGTGATTAATATTTGACATTGGCCTTATAAACTTTGTATATAGTTGAACTTCTTTCTTCATAATAAAATTAATGTTTGTGACTTAAACAATTATATACCAAATGAAATAAAAACGAAGGATAATTTGCTTGTGAGAAATATATTATTAAAACAATGTAGCTGAGGTTGTTATTTAGAACTTAAAATATAAAATGCCAAATGCTATGTTGTAAAACTATGATCTTATCACTATAATTCTAATGTCTTTTGTTTGATCATGAGCCTATAGCCTATACAAGTTAGTAAATAGAAAACTGTAAATTTACCTCGGCAAGTTATGACAAGTTCCAGAGTAACTGCTGTATTTGTAGTGCACAAGGTTCCAGCTGGACGCATAGCTGAGCAAAGCTTGTCTAGTCAGCAAGGGGCAAGACGCTGCAGTCCTTACATCTGGGACCGCTGTAGTGACGGTCCGCCAACGCCGAGGAAGTACCACACTCTACAGGATAGGAGGATACATACATATAAAAAAATTAATGCACAGCATCCGATTGAAGAATGGAAAGGAAGTACTATGATTATTTTAAAGTCCAATTGTATTATGACTAAGAGCAG
>DWNJ01002937.1:0-10038 GCA_018250275.1 Udranomia eurus
ATATAAGACAGAACACCTATACCTGCTTACCAGTAAACTAATCGGTTTTTAAAGTTTTTGTAACGTACTTAATTAACTGCACTCGATGAAACACTTAATGTTTCCTATTGCAACTCGTTACTTTAACCGTCATTTAAGAACTGGTATACGTTAATTAACGCTACGTAAATTAATTTGTGGGACTTGATGCATTAATTAACATTCGATGGTCTTTTAAGTAATTATTAAGATTGTCAAAGCAATGCCTAAAATATTTAGTAGTAGGTAGAGTGTGGTATGTTAATAGAAAATTGACGTTACGGCAATTTCCAAGTATATCATATGAATGTATCTGATATTTGCACTCACATATCATATATATAGGTATCACTCCTAAATACTAGAACAAAATAAAAGTAAAAGATACACGAATGTCTTGGACGCTTATTTTTTATATAACCTAAACTCTAACTTATAGGCACACAATATATAGTCTTCAATTATGAAATAGGAGTGTATAGGGAAATAACGGTTATAATTATTATATAATGCGTACATTATATTTTAGGGACTGAAGTCAATTTTTATTTTCTTGCAGACTAAAAAAAAACTTTCAAACATTAGATAGAGGAAAAACAAATGATGATTCTCATGCCTAATACAATATTTTTATTAATCGAGGCTATTTGAGATTTCTAGCTTATAAAATGTTACTCCATGTTCAAAACAAATTCCATAAGATTCAGTGTAGGTGATTCATCAAAACCTTTTTATTCATCACTCTTTTAGAACTTAACCATACATGTCACCCAATCAGATGGTCATTGAAGTTGAAATACAACATTCATTGCCCACAAATTTGTATTACCTCGTAAAAACAAGGAAAATAAATAACTATACGACTTAATGTTCTTAATTAATGTTGTAAATTACGACGTTTACCGTTTTAACAAAATTATTATAATGAAACATAATTGATTTAAAGTAAAAATCAGAAAAAACAAAAGGTTGCGAAAAGTAAAAAGAAAAAAATCATTTTACCTTCAACAATATATTGTAAACAAAATATTTTCGTAGTTAAAAAGCAAAATTTCACTCCTTATGGTATTCCTTTACTTAGGCATATAGGTATATTAATAGTCCTTCTCCCAATAGTCCTACTCTATACTTACGTGTCAATGAGACATAGGTATTAAAATATACCCCAACTTAATCAACCCAAAACATACCTACATCCAATTTTGTAGGTACAAATCCACTGTTGGATATTGACTCAAATAACTGTGATAAGTAAAAAAAAGTACTTTTACAACGTATCTATTTAATTTGCACGATAACAGGTAGAAGACTAGACGACTACTAAGAACATGCCAAGAATCAAGAATCACAAGAAGAACAGTGGCTTATAATGTAATTCCAACTTAATTCCGTAATTGACTCTCGATGAATTCATAATTGTTTTTCAATTAATAAGAGCGATTGGTAGAGCGTTATCGAGCGAGTAGATAATTGTATAAACGCCTGCCAATAAATATTTATGTGTAAGAAGTAAAAGTTCAGCCAAGTTCAGCGTAGTATCGAATGTCGTAAATGTAGGTGAGCTGGGAAGCAGTTATAAAAGATTCGTATTAATTGGTTATTGTTGAAGTCGCTTGCTCTTACGCGTTCCCGTATAAGTAAGTCAAACATTACTTCAACATTTACAAAAAACACATTTACCGTACCGTGAATTTACTCCACCTATTTTCCTGTTATAGGTAACTAAATCGTCATTTTATGATTAAATGTTACTCATATTTAAGCATGAAATGACGAGGTTATACCTTATACCTACAATAGTATGTGTAGAGTAAGAGTTAGTGTATAGAAGAATAGTGAAATCTAGATTTTTAACCATGTATGTATGTATATTGTGGACCAATATGTCAATCAAAGAGCTCATGTTCACCATAATAAATTTCATAAAAGGGTTTTGTCATTATTTATTCTCTTTTTAGTAGTTAAGTATATTTAAGATTATTATGTTTTATTAAATGTTTTGTATTTTTATTTTACTTTTTACTAGTTTGTATTCTCGTTTTTGTTTGCATGGACAGCTTAAATTATACCTGCTATGTATGTATATTTTAATTCTGATAAAAATTGTCATAGAATGATATATGTACCTACTTCTTAATTTTACTTGCCACTATACTGATAGAAAGTGTTTGAAATCAATGAACACATTCATGTTTATATAATCAAAAGTGGCGACACTCTTCTATTTTTAAACAAACAAACAAACTAATTCTGATTACTAAGTGTGAGTTTATAAGAAAACTGCAATTACTTACAATAAGCATATCTAGCTAAAAACTCACAAAAGCTTAAATAAACACACACTGCACAAAAATCTAAGACAATCTCCTTTAAAATAGCACTAATTTTATCTTTTCAGTAGTCGAGATCCGTACGCTTTAAATAAATGCGTCAATTACATAAAAACATTTGGATTCTCCATAAATAAACAAATTGTATCCGAAGAATTTACTTATAAACTCTCAAAATGGAATCCACCCCTACTTTATAGTAGGTACATATGTGTGTTGTGCATGTATTTGCCGGAACAAAGGACTTTCAATACGATTGATAATAGATTTTCCGTTTCCAGATTGGATGAGCCCCTTCGACCGCGTGGTCTGCGGTGAGTTCAATGGTATTTATCGTTTCAATTTTATTTTCTTTTAGTTTTAAGTATTTTTGGTTTAACGTTTACATGTGCGCTTAAAATCATTTCGGTATTCGACAATTCGATCTAAAAGAACAAGCAAAGTGAATCGATTTTCAAAGAACTTTAAGCTCATATGTAAACGGTCTTTAATTACAAGCCTTCCGTACGATTTGGTTGCAATTATTAATTTGACATGCTTTGTCGAATTATTGCAATTGATATGTTGCTCGATCTCTCCACGACTAATGGAAAGGTTAGTTGTAAGCATTAAAATGGATTTATTACATTCTACTGTTAAAGCGTGCTATAAATATACCATCTTAGGTTACAATGGCTCCGGTTCTACGTTAACGACGGCAAAGATTTCAAAACTATCTCATAGCTAAAAGACTTCGGCACGTCTTAAGTTTAAAAAGGTGTCGCATTTTACTACTGTCAAGGTGATCTTCGACGTTGTTTTCAATTTATTTATTCGTTACTTGTTACGCGTATTTCAGAACAATAAAGAATTGTTTTCACATTGCAAAAAACGTGTGCAAAAAATGTTCGGAAAGGGTTTAAAGATTGCGCATTGAATGCAAACTTTCTCTGAAAACAATAGACACTACAGTTGTTCGAAGCTTGGATACCGTAAACCGAGGAAATTAAGGTAGCTGTTAGAAAAAAGTGTTAAGTTTTTGAACTGCGTGAATGATTTTATTATAGTCATGTCTTATTTTTTAATTCGCAAATACAATGTTCGACTATCAACGTGCAAGAATATTATATCAATATTGCTGACAAGGTTACCCAATAGGTATGCTAAAGGTGAAGGACATCAATAGAAATCATATCTCCGTTTACGCAATAAACGCATGTTCCAATTCAATCAACCAATCCTGTTATGCTTCAAAAATATATTGATATACTAGTTAAATCAATAAAACCGTATGCTATAGGGAAGGTAAGTACGTACGATGGAGGATACATTTAAACGGTTTTTAGATCGAACGTGGGAGACTCCAAAAATACTCAGAGCGTTGCGACTTTCACCAGTCACGGAAAAAATGAGCAACAAAGGGTCCACGGCAATAGGGTTGTGCAAATTCTCTTTTGTCGAAAATGGCAATCCTTTGTGCTTTCGAGGTGTTTACAAATAAGGTATAAGTCAAAGGGTTTTAAATCACAGTGTCGAAAGCTTTTAAAACAAGCTTAGAATAGGGCCCATTGTTTTGTTGGCACGCTTGCAAATTGCTTTATTACTCAACGCTTTGCGGTCGTTCTGCGAAAGTCGATATCGCCAAAATCGCAGTCAAAACATCGTTTGTTATCATATGGCGTTCCGAACACGGGCGTAAGGTCCCGGGTCAGACGTATACTCGATCGCGCACGTAATGTATGCGCATCCGCGAGATTCGTATATTCAGATACGTTTTCATAATAAAACTGTCGCTCCGGCAACATTTATTATAATAAAATGCGTTCAATCGAACATCGCCGCATTAATATGCCTTTATCATTAATATATTAACCGTTCAAGACCAGGCAGACAAAACAGATTACGTCCTCGGACTTTACAAAAGTCGCGTGACGATGCCATAACAATTAAGAGGTGATCAGTGTGCGTCGCAACGAGACCGTTACGAGTCGTAGCTAGGAGAAAGACTCTGCGAACAATAACAGCTGAGAATTGACCATAAAGTGGCGACCTTGGGGCAATAAAAATTTAACGAGGCAAGCCCGTGGCGTAGTGTAGTATAAACATATTCGTAAACGTGACTGTCACACAGTCACTGGAAACAGCTGGCCCGACATCTGTGCATCGCTCGACGACACCGACCGTCGCTGCGCCGATGCTGTCGTAAAAATTTAAGAGTTAGGAAGGAATAACCTCTGATTTATTAGCTAATATTAAAGTCGTTATATTAAATTTGTGTTAGAAAGCGTCTTTTTAAGTCGGTTTTTGTGAAATATGCGTTTTTCGTGTCTACGAACTGTCGGAATTATCTATTTTAAATATTTTTAACTCATTACATTTTTGTGCCACGTTAAGTAGGTGTTTTTCATAATCTTAATTATAAAATACAATATACCGTTATGTTTATGTGATTTGTTAATTATAACGGTGCATCAAATTCACTATTTTATTCACACTTATAATTTTTTAAGAGTCCTTCCATACCGTCACCAATCATAACAATATTTTGCAATTCTAACCATAAACCGAATATTTTGCTGTAATAATTGTAACCATAAAACGAATCATCTACTACACTTCGCCTTAGTTGCGCTTGTACCTACTGAGCTGCGCTCAAAGCTTAACGGGTACTTCATGTCATATTTCTTAAGTTATGGTACCTACTATCACTCCGGTATTCTCAGAATCTTAAAGGATTTCTTGTAACTAAAACACACTGATACTTGCCTGATTTATCGCTACGTAGATATGTGTAATTATTTCCCCTACCGGTACCAAATCCCAACAATCTACGTGATCATTCGTTGACAAACACCGCTTGTATCTACTAAATACCTAGTGCAGGCTCGGCTATCTAGATTTGTCGTTCAAGGCTACACTTGTTGTTACTATTACGCAAATTACGCAACCGACTATTTTTAGCGTGGACTAAAAAATGCAATAGGGTTGTCGACCTCCGGCTGAATTTATATGCGATGCAGTGCGTAAGTCCACGATGTGACGCCGAGACATCCTAGTGAATTTGTATACTAGGCTCGGCGCCTTCCTTATGTGTTAACGATTTATTTGCAAGTGGTATTCTCGCGACGTTACTCATCGAATTAATGATGTTATAATACTAAGTGACGGATAGATTGCACATAATTTATATATTTAAATAAATTCTACATCATCGTTGAAAATTATTGCATTGAATCTAGCTCGATTTTGTATGTTATACGACATTTACTTCATTAATGAGGTAGTTTTTGTCGTTTAAGTTACATGTACCTAAACGGAAAAACATAACGTTTTTCTTAGTGTTAGGAGTTATGATGTTACATGTAGATAGTACATAGGCTAACTCACACGGAA
Source organism: Udranomia eurus (assembly GCA_018250275.1). Lineage (NCBI taxonomy): Eukaryota > Metazoa > Arthropoda > Insecta > Lepidoptera > Hesperiidae > Udranomia > Udranomia eurus. The sequence goes on from DWNJ01002937.1 coordinate 5,721, forward strand.
ACACGTCTTATTCCTGAAGTAACCATGATTTTTATAGAGTACGAAAGAATTTTAGTTCGAATATGTAAACATAATGTACTTACGACTACAAGAGCAAGCTTAAACGAGTATCTCGATAATGTTTATGGAATTCTTAGCATTCCTTCATCCGAGTCGTGTACTACAAGTTCTAGTAGCTCCCACTAGTTCTATCTTTCGTGCCGTGAACATTGATTTAATACCTTGCCTCAATATAAATAAAATTTCAAATTCCTTTGCTAGGTATTAAATATATTATGCGTGTTGTGGGTATTAGAAATGAGGTTAAGTATAATATATTTTCTAAAGCACGATAGACATTTTGAAACCGTAAATTTTGTTAAATGAAATGTAAACTGTATTTTAATATTAAAATAGTTATAATAATGATACATCGAACGCGTCAACGATTGGCGGTTTTTAAATCGTCAACATTAAACGTCATAAAACTGGTGCTATTCAGTACAATTTTTGTTAATAAATCTTCATTACCGGTGTATATAATAGTACTGATTTCTATGTATTATACATAATAATAGTTCATCTCTATGTCTATTTAAAGTGACCTTAGTATATGTGAATCTAAAATCAGCATAAGCTATTTATTAGGATAGTTATTGCGTTTTATATTAAATATATATATACCTAGTTTTCTAATGAACTATAATAGATTCTTAGATATTATTAACGTTCTTTTAAACCATTTAGAAAGTCTAGTAATGCTAACATTGCAAGTAATCTTGAAGTAAATACTACTAATTAATAAAACACGCGTTATTTTGCAATTATAATCGTATCGTACGTATCCTGTTGTCATAAACGTTCATATTTATTGTAGAGAATATTTCATTTGTGTTTTTAATAAAGAAGTCAATATAGTAACAGGTAGATATTAGTTATGTGAAAAACAAAACTAGAAATAGAATCTACACATGTTATTAGACTGGCGTGTACAACTTATTTGTATTTTATTGAGAAAGGTAGAAGGTTATAATAATATAAAAACTGGAAATGTTGTTTAAGATGTGACCGACACTGTAATGAAGATACTTATTATGATATTTATATCATTAATATAATATAACCATAAATTTATGCGTTTTTAATTTATAAAATCGATTCAGTAAAATCAAAGTTTAACAATTACTTACTTTGTACTAGAAAAAAGCTACTTTATTTACATAATCTCAATATCTTATCCATTAACTTAACATTACTCATAAAAAGCGGATTAAAGCCTACGTGAGGTGAATGGATTATTCTTCTAAAAAAAGGTTATCAAACCAATTCTCTATCATATCATAGTCAAGCACTATTGTTTTATGTAAAAAGTTTTCACTCTATCCATAAGAATCGGCTACTGTACGTTTCTAAATGATCAGTCTTGCGACACCCCTTATTGATATGCCGGTGACTCTGCTTCGCCTACGAATTCATCAATATTTCAATCGGCTTACGCCACATTTATATTTAATATCATTTGTTTTCTACGCTCTCTCACAAACAAAGTGTATGTATAATTGTGTTTCGTATTAATATGTCCACCACGAATTGTTTTCAGACAGAATTTACATGTCTCAATTGTTATTTGATTCGATTCCGAGTAAAGGGCAATAAGTTGCATTTATATTTTAAGTTAAGCGTGTAGATATTCCAAGAAGGATGCATATCAAAATTTTCCAGTCACATCTTGCATTAACAATATTTTATTCTACGTTGTTCAAGTGTTTAAATTTAAATATTGTATAAAATGTACAAAACCACGACAACCTTAAGAAGTCGCTTCTGAAGAAAGTAAATAATGTTGGTACACTTCATTGAAACTTATGAAGAAAAACAGTCGCGAATTGTATCAGTTAAAAATCAAGATCAAAAATTACTCATTATCAAAATACTTACTCAAATCAACTTTATATGTAGGTACTGTATAAATTACTAAATAATGAATGACTCTACACTGCAAGATTTTTAGTAGTCTATCGAACTTCGAAAGCTTTACTCAATTAACTTTAGGCACTGTCTTCATTCATGCCAAATAGGTTAAATTTTCATACTGCCGTGGCGTCTGCCAGATCTCCAGTTTACATTTATTTTATCTGTCTGTTACGAGCTGAATTTTGGATACTAATGCTAATTTTGTAGTTGTAGACAATTTATACAACGAAATTTACGCTAAATTTGTTAAGCGTATCAACCATGGACGTATAAAGTTCCCAATTTATGTGCTTGTTCAAAGTAATAGAGCGAACAGAAGTTGTTAGCTTAGGTTCCTTCGGGCGAGCTCAGGGAGTTTGATCTGACGTTTGTTTCTCACAGCGTAAATAGGGCCAAATCACTGCTACGAACGTCTACACATTATGAAACTTAGACGCCTGGCCGACTCGATAGCGGCGAATTTCATAATGGCTTAGGTGTGGATTGCTCTCAAAGGGATTAAATGAAATGCGTGCAATTTATATCTCTATTAACGTTGAGTATTGTTTACACACGTCGACCGCGGCCTCGGGGGCCGAGCGCCGACGCTTGTGAAAACATTCGCGCCAGATTAAAGGTGGACCTGGCTATGTGGACCATTATAACATGACCCACATGGGTTTAGTTCGTGTTTGAAGAAAGCGTTTTACTTTTGAAGGTCAGCGGCGGCTGGTCGCGTTTAAGTTTGTTTACATCAGGCTCAGCGTTTCTTACCAGTTTGCATAACTAGAGGGTAGTCTCAATAAAAACAAATTGGCTCTCGCTCACCCGAGTCGAGCATTACACACGTACGAGGAAGTCGGGCGACACGCCCGGAGGTGATTTACTAGCTTTTCACGTAGTTGCGATGCTGGTCATAAACAAAATACATATACATTTAGAGCGAATTATGAACCTGCCATTTGCAACTAAACTACCGATACAACACCTCTTACAACACCACTAATTCTATCAACTCGGTGAATGGTAGCCATATAGCTGACAGATATTGTTATCTCTTCATTTCACTTTCGGTGGAACGAATAAAAATTTTCTAACCACATAAAGTTTTATTTACATAATGTGGCACTTTGATTGGAAATCGGAGAAAAGTATATAATTAAATTCAATAGTAGCGGTCCATAAAATAGATAACAGTTGTTGGTTCATTGTTTGCAGGTTGATTCAACTGCGCTATTACATTTTAGATACCTTTTTAAAAGCGTTTTTAGAATTGGAATTTTAATTGTCTTTTAGAGTAGACTTTTCGTTCAATCTATATAAAACTAAGACGTGCACCTCTAACATTCCTTCAACGCCAATTAACGTGACGCTACTGTTGTTTCTCAGTAACTGTTCGATGTTAATTAAGGTTTGTACCACTAGTAACTAAATATATTTGTACCTAAATATTGCTATATAAGTGTGACGTGGACAAAATGAGTCTTATGAGCCACAAAATAAGTTACACTTCCAGTTGTCTAGTGTATACAACGGCGTCCTTCGGAGGCGAATAAATTATTCGATAAAGGAACGGCGTTATATTACAAGCGGTGGGTTCTATGCGGCGCATGCGCATTAATCTGTGAGATACAATCGGAGAATGCCACGTAAATCTGAGATACGCATCTTGATATACTGACAGGACATTTTCACCTTCAAGCGGTTTGCGGACGCAACAAAGGTCTATATAACATGTAGCCATTGCATATAAGCTTTGTTTTACCTTTTGGGAAACGCTGAAAATAACAGACAAATTCTTGGATAGTCATCACCTTACCTAACAGCAAAATATCATTTTTATACTTACTGCCATGCAGTCTACGCGTTACGCGATAACGAGATTATCATACTTAACGGTAGTCCAAAAACGCCTTAATGATAATCCAGCAACGCTACTAATTAAAGTTGTATGCAATAGAAAAACGAGTGAATGTAGCATTTTTGTACAAAAAGTACAAAGAGTCGGTTGTACAAAAAGTACATGAATTATGTACGTAAGTATGTTGGTTAGGGTCCTGTCAAAGTTTTACGGTATTTGATATAACATATTAGTTATTTTAAGATTTTTCCATTGTGATATCCGAGTGTAGTCAGCGACCAGTTTCTTTTGCCCATCGACGAGACTGCCCGATGCCTTTAAACTCCCTCAGCCGGCTTAAGTCACCCTTGGGAGCGGAGGGTTCGGCCCTATTCATTGGCGGTGCGCGACGTAGCAATTATATTATGTATACTGGCTTTGCACCTGCGTTTGCTCTATGTTATCTTATATGTGATAGCCTTAGGCCGTTCTTAGAGACGTTTAAATGATTACTTGTCATCGACCCGTGCAAAATGATTATTTAAG
>DWNJ01002938.1:0-10036 GCA_018250275.1 Udranomia eurus
GTTAGATACGTTATTTTTTAAGTTTTCACTGGTTTTCCATATATAGTAAATTAAAATTTTATTACATAGGTATATATTAAAAGATATAGAATGCCACCAACTGTATTTCTTTGTAATGTCTGGTGAAGTGAAAAAAAAAATGTAACAAACCTTTAGTAATAAAATATAAAATGAATATACAATGTTTATATAGGTTTCTAAACAAAACATCGTTCAAAAAATCACTTTTTTTATTTCCTAGCCACGAAATGCATTTTGCGTTTTCTTTTGCAACATTGTCAAGGTAACCACTCAGCTTTTCTTTCGAGTCAAATTAGTTAACCTTCCCCGAAGAGTAGTGTAATTGGATGTAAAGCTTAATTTGTTTTAAGGCCCGCTGCTATATCACCAGCAACCCTCATAAATACCTCCCGACTGTTTACTTGGAAACGTATTTTAATTGAAGTAACTTTTAAAAAATTACCGTAATTATTTTGTTCTTTGACTTCATAGAGTCAAATTAGTTTTTGGTATATGTTTAAAGATATTATTTTGCAAGTTGACATACATAGGAAAATAAGTATGCTATGAAATGCGTACTAGGTACCCTTCCACGCGGCGGCGATTTGCACTTAATATTTTATTTATAATTTTTATATCTTATGTATATGCATTTTCATGTAAGTCATTGAATAAATATATATCATTTTACATTAATGTAAAACAGACTGACGTAAAAAGATCTTTTAAAGTCTCACATAAATCATTATCATTTATATGTATCTCTTTGTAAATAACCATGTATGCAAAACGCGGTAAAATCTTTATATCAACATTATAATAAGAAATTCGATAAGTTGAAAAACTTCAAAAGCTTAAAGAAACTATTAATATCAAATTCACGGTAATAAATTTCTTTTAATATATTACGACATGTTATTGAAGTAAACGTCTGCAAGTTGTTGGTCGACAGAAATAAGAGCTTTCAAACTTAGAACCAAGATTTACTACTTAACTTCAGAATTGCACTGAACTTTAATCACTGCGAGAGGAACAGACGGATTCGCCAGTAACGACAATACGAGTGCTGTGTGCGTGACCCAGTTCTGTTTTCCCCTTGGAGAGGAGTTTTTTTTAGAAAAAGGAACTATTCGTTGTTTATTAGGGTAGGTTGTGTAAAGTCGATTGTTTTCGTGGAACGATTCGCCGGGGAGCGGCGCCTTCTCAATCCAGTGGTTTTCTGGAGCCGCGGTCCGCTCCGCCCTAATTTACTGCGGTGCTAACCACGCGGCTCGCAGTTCGTATCCATTACCCACCTGCCCACCCGCTGCAAGAGATTTAATACCTCTCGGTATCACTGCTCTCATTTACCACTGCTCAAATATTTATTTAATTGCCGAGATATGAAGCGCCGCCATTTCTCAAAGGAATGTTAGCATCTAATATGAAGGCGTTTATAACTGAATTCGGGGGACGGAAGGCCATTGTATTGGTAGCATTGGAATGCCAGAATATTAGATTGGGAGCGTTTCGAAACAGTCGTCGAAAATTTTCCCTCGGCCGAGACTTCAAGGCACATAGTCGATGCCTGCGTGTACTGATTGGAACGATTGTAAAAATATGATCGGGTAGATACGGGTATGACCACATACTATAGATATATAAATATAAGATAGTTGTATATTACAATACATCCAATCATCATAAACAAATGCCAGGTATGAAATGAAAGTCAGTGTAAAAAGAAAAAATTAAAAGCAAGTGTGTATTTAAACATACGTTATTGTCTTCTAATCTTATATATTTGTTCCTTTCTCATTTGCGAAGATAATAAATACACGACTACTTGTAAGGTGCTCTGGAATGCGAATACCGAAGAGTCAGGCAAAATAGCTCAGACTATTAATTTAACCGAGGCGTCGTAGTGTGCTCTTAGAGACTGATTCTAATAAATATACTGACCCTTACGATCCCAAAATGAGCGAAGTAGTTTGTATTGTTCATTCCGGGCATATATGATGAAGCAATTATCCTTGGTCGGTGTAGGAGTTATTTTATTGCTAGCCGGGGTCGTCGGGCGGGGTGGCCCCGTGCCGGGCGCACAGGGCGTATTTACGAGACCTTCTTGAACGCGACATTTGTTTGGCGCTCAACTAATGCTGCTATCGCTTATATAAGACCCAACCAAAAGAATGGATTGTGCGTTTGACCCGAAGTTCGAACCTAACTTTTTCTTTTATCGGAATTTAAGACTATTGGGCTACGTTATACAATGTTAACACGCAAAATTGCTTGTCGCCCGAAAACAGTCGTCAACCTTTTATGTTTAGTGTGAGATTATATATTTTATGTTGCTTTCTCCGAATAGGTACGGAGTACAGAGTGCTCAGGTTACGAAGGTAAACGACCTTTGCTTATTAAGACCGTAAACAAAGGTAGCATTCTATCTAAATTCTTGTGGTGTCTACGACCCATTCTATTTCGTTCTATGCATGCAGTTATAAGTAGTTATCTGTCAAAATACTATCTACATTGCAATCTAAATGGCTTCTACGTTACATAAATAAGTAAGCGGACATAGCGCAAATAGTCTATGAGTCAAAGTTCAAAAAACAAGTTGTTATTAATTCAACTTGATATATTGCAATATATCAATGTCAAAAATGAATTTGTTTTTACTGACAACTATGTTCATACTGGCATAGGTATTAGTTTTAAAACGGTTGGTATGACTTATGGTAGCTACTATTGCAAATGAGGTTGCAATCAAATGTTCTTGTTTAAACAGATCAAATTTTTTTACGTTTTCACTCCTCTTTTATTTCTGGTAAGTCATATTGCATATTTATAACAATATTTATATATTTCGAAACTTTATTTTGTGAGCGCCGTTCATCAATGAGAAAATACACGGTTAAGTATTACGAAGATTCATATTAGTTTATAAAGATTTTATGTTAATCGCCATATTAGAAAATATAAATGAATAATATATAATTAGTGCAGCAAACACCGTTACAGATTTTACTTTATGTAGACTGTGCGAGAAGCCGATACCTACGTAACACATGTCTTCACAATTAGTGATTGTCAGACGTCTAGCAATCTGAAAGTGGTGAGCAATTCTGTTGCAGTACAGTAACGAATAATTAACGAATGCATTTTCTAATTACAGAGCTTGATAAATAAGGCAATGTAATTAAAGCCTGAAGGTTCTCTAGTTCTCGGGAGGCCCACGCTCAGGAACAAGCTAAGCCAAACGGACATACCGCACACAGAACACTTCAAGTATCTGATTCTCGTGACGTATATGGTCACTATTTTAAATAGAAAAAAAAATCTTAACGATTTTGTCACTATTAAATCCTATCGCTATATTTTGCCTTTAAACCGTTTGATAGGTATAAGATAGAGAATAAGGTATTCATAACACCTTATACTCTAATATACGAATATGGCTTTGTTAATAATTATCTAGAGTATGTTGCAATAAATTGAGAGACAAGTTAGCAGCATGCAGGCACAAATTGGGTGGCGCAATGAACGAGTTATGGCGAACTCCGACGCCCGCATGGGGTCCAGTCAAGACGATAATTTCAAGCTCCTACACTTCCGGATCAAATTGACCTCTCCAGTGGTCACTGTTTGAAATAGCAGGATGCGAGAAAATAATGCGAACTCACTTTGAAGGAGCCTCGGGGTTCAACAGACCGACGGTTTGATATGCTTATGAGCTAAAGCGTCAAATGATTGTTTTAGATAGTCTTTGTTATTAATTTTAGGACATCTCATGAGGTTGTACTAGAAATCTATAATGGATAACATTTACGGTTAATGGTTAAATTATCTCTACATAGCCTTTAATGTAACACAATAGAACGACTTAAAAACGTAATAAATAAACCTAAAAGAAGGAAATATTGTAGAGACCTAAAAAGGAATTTACAAAGATACATTTACGGACCAAGCAACTTATAATGGTAATCTTTTTTTCTATCCACGCAAGGTAACGAAATGTAGCAAGATTCGCCCTGTGACGTGCCGCTAACACTCCTTATAAATACTTACTCGTAAGCCCCTAGCTTTAGTGGCTAATCTTTTCCGTGAAGATCGCTATTATGCAGCTATTTATTATTTTTACCCGTATTTTTCTTTTCTAAAGTCAAGTTGAACGTGCTTCATATACTTGAAGGATTTTAACCGCTCATTCCGAGTCGAGCACTGTTGAAAAAATTAAATTTGCCTCTTTCCGCGCCCTCACCGATGGACTGTTTCACATAGTTTTGAATTTTAAAATATGTTAATCTAGTCTAGCCGTCTTGTTTGCCGCCGACAACATTTTTGAGTGCAGAATATTGTTTCATATAAAATATTACTTTTGCCAATTTCTGTTATACATTTTTAATGAGATATGGACTAGTTACGTGTTACGTTAAGTTAACGTGGGTTACTGTCTAAATTCAGGAATTATGAATATATATATTTATCTTTAAGGTGATATAATCTTTTATGGTTCAACTCCGGAGGTACTACACACGTATTTCCGCCATTTAATAGTAGTGCTCTTGCTGCTGTGTTCTGGTTTGAAGGGTGTGGTCAGGGAGACATACTTAATCGAGTCGTTCCAACTCAGTCCTCATGAGAAGCAACGCATATGTGGTCGATATAAGAAAGAACTTTGATCCTATCTTGGGTTGGTTACAGATGTACATGAGCGGCGGTGACCACCAGGTGCCATCAGGTGCACTGCATGCTCGTTTGCTCCCTCCTAGTTATAAAAAAAATTGGAGGATTGGGATAAGTTAAGGCACATCCGTGGTTCAATCAAAAGCAATTGTTGTCAAAACAATTGAGCTATTATTGGAGTATCAGTAAACTAACGACTATTATTCGACTAGTATACGCTGACTGAATTTAGCAGAATAGATTCAGTGGGTATTTGGAAGCTATTGCAAAGGTGATCTAGAATTATACTGATTTAACTGTACGAAATACCTAATCACTCTCGCCGCAACACTGTTTGCTTTGATATTGTTATTGTGTTGTCATCTATCTACATACAATATTGAAACAAGGCCGTCCCAATTCTTACCGGATTCAAAATCAAACTCAAATATAGTTAGCGCACATAAAGCATTATAAAAGAAAGATATGCTTTATTTGTTTTAAATTGATGATTCTATGTGGTACTCTGTTACCAAACTCAAAAACTTCAATTGGCTGCCTTAAAACACACTTCAATGTACTCGTGCATATAGCAGGCTTACATCGCAGCTGTATTGTACAGCCGTAAGTTATGAGCGAGTGTGGCGTCGGAGGCGCGGAGCCGCCAGCGCCGCCGCGCTGCGCCGAACTCTTAAATTAGCGCTAACTTACACCTTAGCTTCTTCAAGTTTTGTTTGTACATACCGTAAATATTCAATGTTGCGCACAATACGCCATTTTGCAGCTTTGAACGGAAACCGAAGCGCCCTTAGTGTTATTGTTCGGCTCACTTGCATTTCTCGTTTCAGCGAACTCCCCTAACTGAGGAAGACGTCACGCAGCAACGTTTTGTTTCCCTTCATAACTATTAAGCTCATTAAAACGATTTCGCAATTTTCTTCCTGGATTTCCTTTAACTTTTAGAGTATTATGAATTATTAACATAGCGAGAGAACATTCTCCGTTTCTCATTAAAATGACTAAGACTTTTTGTATTACATTGCTATGGACCTGAAATGGAATTTACTCAGCCAAATGGGAAGTATTCATTGTGTAGATGTTTCAAAGTGAAGAGGGGATCTATCTGATTTTAAGTAAATTTTAAATGCTTTCTAAAAGTAAGGTAATTAAAAACTGTTATTTAGTTTATTGGTATATACTTAATTCGTGTAGAGTGCTTGTGGCAACAAGGCGGATTTACCTTCTACAGGATTCAGGTACTTATAGGTATACTACAGGAAAATACTGTAGACATCATAATACATAGACTTGTTTCTAAAACCAAACAAAGCAAGGTCCAAAACAAAGCATTATCATGGTCAACGAATTAATCTATACTTAGGATAATCGTAGAAGTTGTCATCGTCAGCCACCGTAGATTCAATTCCGCGTCCGAGAGAAAACACAGTTTTAACCACTGAACTATCAGCGATACTAACAATATCAATATCAGGTTTGTCAATAGATACCCTTACCCATTCAGATTCAAAAACGTTTCATGCACTATTAATTGCGATTCGGAATACCACAGTGCTACGGGCGCATCTAGTACATCTAACCGATACTCAATTATTAGGTTAGCCAGTTAGGTATGGCAATTCACGTACATAGAATCGAATAGTGGTGGGCGAGCCGATAATTTGATTTCGCGGTTATTTTAGCTCATATAGGCTGTGCGAGACGCAGGTGCTGGTTCCAATTGTAATAATCAAACTGAACAATACGATGCCAGCAAGCGATTCTGTTATTTAACGTCGGAATGATTCGAAAATTGCCACTGTTTTACAGTTTAGATTTTTTTCGTAGTATAAAACGTTAATGGTATAGAAGGTTATTTTTCTGTCTGATCTGACCGTTTGATGCCGTTATTAGATGAGAGGCATATTGCATAAAGTTACAGATCTATTATTAATTAAATGTAGTTACTACTGCGAACTAGAATGTTTGGTTTCGTGTCTATTATCAACAATCTACATCAGAGCATTGTGCTGTGAGTTTAGACATCCTTAGAGTGAATTAACCAATTCAACACGTTTTTATACTCGATGTTACTTATCGCTTGTGCCAGGGTTAAGTTGAAAAGCCAAAGTATTTTCATTTCTTTAAAACAGCACATTGTAATGGAGTACAAAATTTTAAAGGAAGGCCGTTCTACAGATTCCCATTTGTTTTAGTCTCGGGCTTTAACAATTCCTCTCGCGATTGATGTCCGGTCTAACAATACAATTCGACAGGGAAAATTAAAAGAAAGTCTAAATTGTAATGCAAATTTCTGCTTACTATAGGTACGAACAGTCCTACTTATTTTTCTTTTTTTGAATAGATTTTGCTTTTGTCTGAAATGGAAATTAATATCTTGTTTCAGAGGGAAGACAAGTACGGCATTGTTAGTCTAAATTGAGTGTCTTATTCAATTCTAACCGGAGTTGTATTCTTGTCGTTTTTTACTGATTAGCCTTTGTTTACGCTATTAAAATACAATGGCACAATACATTAACACTTTAATACGCCTGTAGCTAAATCTCGACGAATGTTATTCTATAAAATTTTAACTTCAATAATACGTAGCCTAATAGTCGTAGGCTTATCTGATGTCAAAGTATTAAGTACCGCATTTTTCGTAAGCCCTCATTGGAGCAGCGTGGCGAAGTATGCTTTGGGTCTTGCCTTGTTGTAGGGAAAAACCCGTACTTACGAGTAGATATACAAGTGTCGCAACGTACCTAGTATATAAGTATCGCAAGGAGAGGATCCAATACACTTTACAAAATCAGATAAGTCGCGTTTTCTTCCTAACATCTTTAGGGGTGAGTCTAACGTGAATAGAGACACATGTTAACTGATATTTTCTTTACAACAGATACAATATAATACGTTGTTCTATAAATGCACTTTACTTCCAAGCAGTATGTGAACAAACGCACAAAATAGTTTATAGTGGAAAGAAAATACGTACGTAAAAGTAGAACTGAATTGTAACTTTAGTAAAAGCAAAATTTGTAAGAAAATACAGAAGAGAATTCCATGGTATTTATTTCGATGTTAGACAAGCACGTAGAAAGGAAACTCGACAAGCATTTTAAAATAGTAACAGTGAAATTTCCCGAGCTAAAGGATATTTTCTGAAACGTTAAGTAGAATATGAATATAGACACTCCGAACGCCTTTGGCGAACGAAATAGAAACTCATGAGGTGCTAAATTATTCAACATGAATGCATAATATTTACTATTATATATTATTATATATAAAATATTTCCTACCTATAATACCTGTAGTACCTATAATGTACTGTTTTCACACAATATTGCGTTTATTTTGATATTTGTGAATTTAAACTACCTTTGGAACGCTTACAAACATTAAGAGTAACCGTCTCCAGTAACTTGATCGGAATTATTGCGATTTAGTTCTTACTAAATCATCGGAGGTTAGTACTCAATATTTTAATACACATTTATCAATAAGCGTTTATCCTATTGCCGCACAAATCCGATGATATTGCTACGCCACTAAGAGAGAAAAGTGAGGCAAATTACAGGGAAGGACTACACAGGAATTTTCAGATACGTCGGCTTTTGTAGACAACGGACAGACAGTATTTCAGTGTTAAAGCAGGTGTCCTATCCGGTGCAGTTCGATTAATTCCCATAACGAGGCGGCTCCATCAGGATCTCGTTTCTCACCGGACCAGCCGTAAATACATCAGCGCACTTCTGTTTAGCTTTTACGAAATGAATACACGTGAACATACGGGCGTACTCTATTGCCAATGCGCAGATAAACTGTATCCGTTCAATGTTTTTTTGTGCTTGTTGTCTCGTGCGTCATATTATTTTATTTTATTTTATTTTGTGTTATTTGTTAGTAATATTAATATTGTATATTTTATTATATGTATTATTGAAGTTGACTCTCAGCTCGCATGGTAAATTATTGAAATAGTGATATTTTTACTAATATTATAAGAATTATAAGTAATAGTAAAAATTTAAATATTATATTTTTGTAATGAAATTGTATGCGATTTTAGTGATAATGCCGTGTGGGCATTATGTAATCCTTATTGTTAAAACTAAATTACTACTACAGCTTATAGAATCAAAAATATTTTTCCCAGATAGCATGGCAATGAAATAAGCATTTGAAGAACACTCGTCTATTTAATAGTCCCGTGTAATTCTTCCATTCACACTCAGAAGCAGGAGAATGTGAAAATTGATGGATTAATCTCACTAATTAAAACGTAACGAGCATCTCGACTGTAAAAAACATAGAGCAACACAGCTTCCGCTCCTCTTAGATTTAGGATTAATCAGGCATCTAGCAACAATATGTCAATGTGAGAGCGCAGGTGCAGTTCGATTAATTCCCATAACGAGCGGGTTCCATCACGCGCTGTCCCCGCACCGGCTATAAATACATCAAGCTCCAATTCATTCTCACTCTTAGGTTTTGATACATGGTTCGTAGGTTACGTTACATTGCGATTATTAGGACAACTAAGTGGACCTACCGCATAGCCTGCACGGTACGCCTTACATTTGAATTACTAGTAAAAAACATGTTGAAAATCCAAAAGTACACCCCTCATAACACTCCTTCATCACAGAAAGGGAATATATTTTATTGCAACAAAGTTATTTATCGCGCGGTGCACGCATTGAGCAGGATAATAGCGAGATTGAAAATTCTTACTTGATACAATCCCTTACATTTGACAACAATGAATTCAAGTAACGATATAAGAAAATCTAACCACTGATTATTTAGTTAAAACGTTGAATCATCATCATCATCATCAACCGCAAGAAGTCCACTGCTGGTCATAGGTCTCCTCCAATTATTTCCAGCGGGACCGATTGAGGGCGGCCTGAACGTTGAATAGATATGAGTTAACATAGACACCTAAATGACAGCTGTTACAGCATTGTTTCTCTTTTTCTTCTTTGTGTTTATTTTTACGGAAAGGTGTGTCTGAGTTCTTGAGTTCTGAGCTTGGGTTGCCAACTTATAAAAAACATGTACGTTTCACTGAACTGTATTGAATTCGTTACAAATAACATGTTGTCCGTAGCGTGCGCATGAAAACCGCGTATATGAGCGAGTTTGTGGCGGGGGCCTGTAGATGTCGCCGGGAACTATGCCGCAACGGTGATGTTATGCAGGAACAGTGTGTGATAACATAAAAAATGGCAATTGGAAGTGAGCAAATACCGATTTAAAAATCAGTCGACCGTAAAGCACTACCTCTTCGAGGCGTGCAATAAGGTGGCGTTGGATCTTTTGCCGAGAGCCTAGATGTATCACTTTCAATTTTAATTCTTAAAGTAAGGAAGATATGATTTACCCG
>DWNJ01002939.1:0-10033 GCA_018250275.1 Udranomia eurus
ATAATGAGGCCCATCGTAATTCTCAACTCTTCAAAACACGTTCATGAATGTTTCTCAATATCACTTGAAAACCCTTGCACGACATACAGCAATTATTCTCTTAATATCGCTTTACTACCTACAGTAGGTACTTAGGTGAGTTAGTATAGAAAGCTGCTAGGTCTACTAATACATCTACATTATTCCAAACCTCAGTTATAACATGGTCAAGTACGATTTCAAATACCAAGATTTGCTGAGCTAAGTAAGGTAGGTATTACGAGTACAGCGGGGTGCGAGAGTACGCGAAACGAAATGTGGCTTTAAAAATTTGGAACACAATCCGGCTATTTGTCTTTCCAACGTCTCTTATAAATCAAGGAATAAAGCAGCCAACAATGCTTTATGGCGGAAAAAAAGAACCTACAAGACGGGGAAATAGCATACAGACCTTTGCACATACATACATTATGAACGTTAGTGTTGCGTAAGAGAAAGGCTCAAAGTTTGGTACCGTGCTGCCATCTAAGCGATGCTTTATTCTATACCTTTAGTTCTGAGTAACTATGATGATTATTGACGACAACGCGAAAATATTAGGTACCTACATATTTATTTAGAATTACTAAATGAAAAAAAAATGCTAGTTCATTAATTGAAATAAAAATATAACAGTATGAAATTTGACTTGATATATAACTAAGGAAATTTATAGAGACAGATTTGTGATTAAGCATATACCTAATAAAGACATTACGACTTGACATGGTCTCGTGTTTATAATCGGAATCAAAAAGCCAAACGTAAGTGGTAATAAGTAAGATTAATAATTACGTTTCCCGCTAAAATCCACATTCGGCAGCAATTTTAATATCCGACGTCATTATTTAACGCGCGTCACATCCGTCCGCACTACTCGACGCATTCGCAGAGTTATTACCGTGTAACGCACTATATCACGCCGAATTTACGAGAACCTGAATATGATAGATTTTCAATCCGGCCTCCATAATATACGGCAAAAAACGCCGCGCTGTCAAAATAGAGAAATAAATAAACTTGTGACAACCAATTAATAACTCGTAAAGTGTCACTGTTGAGAACGATAAAAAAACTTCGGGACGGATAAAGGGAGAGTAAGAGGCGATCACAATGGCGGAATGAGGAGAAAAACGCCTGTAAAAAGCACCGATATCGTCCATAAATTTAGACGGATTTAAAACAAATCGCCCTTATTCATTACACGTATGACTTATTGCCGCGAGAGACCGAAAACATAATGCACCTATACGGAGAGCACAAAAGAGTAGAGTCGGCCTCGTTCATCTGTATAAAAACAATTCATAATGGTTAGAATTCGCTTCATTAGACCTTTTTTGCGATTTCACTACGCTAATTTGTTAAACATTAAAGAAATAAAACGGATTTACAGTCCTCTTTAGTGTTTTGTTCAGTTAATATGTACAGATACAATCAGAAGGGATGTAATTTATAACCTATTTTGAAATAGAAAAAATATTGCAACACTGAATAATGGAGATGTAATACATAAAATTATATTATAACGTTTTATAAATAATGTGTTTCTTGTGCGTATTGCAAGTGCATAAGTACAGCTCTAATAAACCGCGATCTGTACACATTTATAAAGAAATAAATTCAAACCTAAACATACAAATCGAATGAAGCTGCCTACTCAAGCATTTTATTATCAGATATCACATAACGATACCTTCATCAAGGCACGTAAAACGTTATGGAACGTCGAATCGAGAAATAAATGGCGTTTAAAAGTGTGATCCAAGATGTACAAAAAGAGGGAGGATGAGAAAAAAACGTCGAATGAAATGATAAATTTGCTGTTGGAAGTGAAAAAGTGAGTTTATTTATGATACTGGTGTGCATTGTGGATTGAACGGAGGTCACTTTATCAGATCTGGTCGGTGTCAAGCCCGCTAAGACTGCACTTATGTGCACATTTAGTTTTTAGACTTTTTGTTCTAACACATCTTGACTGTAATCGATTACAGGCAATTTATATAAGAAAACATATATAGGTATAAAATACGCTAATTTGTGGGACATGGGATTAGAGTTAAAGAATTCTTTTATATAATTTAAATATTTATATGTTTTTCGTATTTATATTTCTATTTTTTTTACAATATATTAGTCTATAAGTAATAGCAGCATATAAGCGGTCAACCTGTTTTATAAAACCACCCTAGTTCTTCTTCTGGAAGAAACTACGAATAAAACAGGAGATAATTTAAATCACAGATGCGTTCGACAAAAAGTTCGAGTTCGATAAAAAGTTTAACAATAACCGATCAAAATTGATAGCAAAGCCAATTCCGTATCTACAGCTCAGTTACATAACTTATCTCACCATTTCGATGTTACATAGCAGGCATAGTTAACATAGGTAGCCCATCCATACCGCTCGGTAAGTTTAAATTAGGTAAAGAAAGAATTTATTATTCTCCAATCTCTCTGAGTCCAACCACAAATCACCGTGCTCCTTTGAATGTAATTGAAAATACATTACGCAACCAAATTAAAGTGGAAAGTGGTACAAGTTAGTAGAAAGGGCGGCAGGTGGCGCTCCCGCGACATCTCCCTACCCGCGGAATGTTTTGGCATAAAATATCGTTTCAATTATTTACGTGAAAGATTTATAGCACTTAGAAAACTGCGCCGAGAAAAAACTGCGAGAGACGTGTGCACGAAAAGTGTTTTTCTTGGGAAAACTTATAATGGGTATGAGTGTAGGGAAAGTTTTTGAATCTCTTTTCCATGGTAATTTGTTTTGGGTTCGCTTATAAAGATATTAGTGTATTCGTCGGTTTCTTATTGAATAAGTAATGGCTTAATGTACCTATGTACTTAATATATTTTTGTTATGTGGACTTTGCAACGTATTTTCATCCGAGCGCTATATTTAAGTATATGTGTTATTTATTTTATTTGAGATATCGAGAATAGTTATGTCCTACTTAAGTTTTACTTAAGTGGGTATTATAAGGTAAGTATATAAACGGTTGATGATTTAAGCTTGGATCAATATCAAACACGTCATGCATCTACTCGACTAGGTATATGTATACCAATAGATACGTGTGTTTTGTACTATCTACAATTGTACATATATTATACTTGTTGCACCAACAAACTACAAGATTTCAAACTAAACCTTTAATAAATATTCGTTTATTTACGTAATAAAACAAACTTATAAATATTCAACAATAAATAACGTCAAACTCTGATGGTAATTTATTTGTACAAGAAATTCCTGTTGCTTCTTCTAAACCGGTGGTAATCGTTTACCTTATCAAGTGCTTATGGCTATAAATTCTTAAATTAAAACAAAATGTTTCTAACTCTTTCTTAACGTAACAAATATATAAAATATATAAGTATACAAGAATATTATAAAACAAATCACTGATCTATTTTTATAATTTAAGTAGTTTTAATACCTTGTAGACAGGAAATAATCGAAATTTGTGTTATAGATGCCTGTGTTGGATTCTGATAAATTCAGATCATAGGTTGAGAAAACATTTTGTATATAAGCAAACGTGTGTTACAAATTGAAAAAGAAAAAAATGATTATTACTAGCAATTATTCTCATTATTAGCGATTTCACATTTTCCAAAAAATCGGTGAATTCTGCAATATCTTTGTAGAAGAATCTTTGGAAAGGATTATCAGTGCTGTATAAAGCCTAAAAATTGTAGGTATATAGGTATTTAAATATTTTAGCAATAACAAAAACTGTTTCTGTTTACTGTTTATCTATTACCACTAGACTGAAGGTTGTTTAGACTTGAGCAATTGTGTCTGTCCTTCTGACTTAGCATTTGTAATCTGTACCTAGACCTGAGATTTTAGTCCCAAGAGAGTAGTCTACCATAAGGCAGAGAAGGCACGTAGTTTGTACAGCATTAAATCACAGGAACAACGGTGTGAACTCACAAACAATGATAATACGTGTGACATCGCGAGCGAAGTGCTCCACGCATGTTTATTTTTCATTTACGACGCCGCTACGGGTAAACAGGTGCGCTATTAGTTATCGGGATAGACATTACAGCGGTGATGGCATCTGACTTAGATTTGCAATTCTCAAAAGTGTTTAGAAGAACAAATTTATTGATGTTAATGTATTGAACTATTACCTAAATACGAGTGGGTAAAGTTGGTTGTTGGGTAAACGACCCATTGAACATTCAACAAATAGTCAGTCTTTGTTTTGTTCGCAGATAGATGGGTTAAACAATGGAAATTAAAGAAAAATAATTCAAGAAACATTGAAAAGTATAAAATAAGTTTATTCCACATCTTATTAGTGAGAGATGAAAAGAAAGAATATATCGAATCAACGTCACCACTCTTTATCGCATTCATAAGAATTAGAGGGTTGCTTGAAATAGCTATACAATTATAAATGTTTTTTTTTATTCATTTATTCATTATTTAGATTTATTATATAATATGTACGCAATTTTAGTTGTATATTTACATTACATTTTGTTGCAAGGCAATCTTATATATTTTAAGATATTATTTTATGTTGTTTATTGCGTATCAATTGTACTTTATTTACTTTTTGCCCCTCGTAAAATCGGGATGCGTTAAAACCAGGCTTCACCTATAAAGAGGTATGCTCCATTTACTATAATTTTTCTATACCTACATTGTTTAGGGTTTTATGTTTAGAGCTTAAAGACTACCATGCAAAACATTTCATTGAGTAGTTCTAGTTAATGTTGGGAATTCCTTCTAGTTTTCTGTATAAAACGTTTATTTGTTACCTTTTTTCCATATATTCCCAAGAATATCTAATATTCTGATTATAATTTGCTATTTATGAGCAAAAAGTTAATAGTGTGGCTTACCCAATAATATTTTCTGCCGCAGACGTTAAGGATTTACAGAATGAATAAAAAATTGCATTAGCATGCAATTAATTACATTTTGTAAAATAAATCATAGCACTCACCTAATCTCTATGCTATCAATTTCTATCATTACACGTAATTAGTGCCCACCTCGCCTGCTTTTATGCCCGCGTGATAATCTTCAGTAAAAATTTAATTGAATCTCGGAAGCGGGCGCAGATGGGTCGCAGTATTGTTGCTCCTTAACGGGTCCTTTGTACTGCGCAAATAGTCTATTTCCGAGAACTTTTACCTTTTCTGTCATTTTAATACTCGTACGAGTTTTCAATTTGGTTATATTTTTGTATCTTGGTTTCGACGTGAACTATTTAATCGGCGTTATACATATTATAGTTATTACTGCTTATGACCATTTAGTGACCATTTACCTTTAAAAGACAGAAATTGTAATACTTTAAATCAATGGTGTAATAATTTTACATTAAATTTAATTTAATTGTGTGACATCGACAATTGCGAAAATTATGAAATAACTTGGAAATAATTAATAAATATTTTAATCGTACAACATTGAAAACGGCCCCGTAATAAAGGCAATTAACAATTGCTTTTTAATAAAGTACCTAACAAGTCTCACAAATCCTCCATCCTTATGTATAATTACGATAAACATCAGAAACGCAGTTTATAACTGTGGGTACAGCTCACAAAAAAGGAGCGCTAACAAAAAAGGCGAAAATCCTGGCGCTTTAATAATTCGTTAATGATAAATAAACTCATAAATCGAGGAAAGCGAGCGTGAATTTGTTTACAACAGATCCACATTTAAGATATCGCCCCCGCTTTGTCGCTAATCTCCAAACAACTTTGAAGCGAAAATTTTAAATCCACGAACGCTGCCCGGTTTTTAATGAAGAAAAACTTATCGTGGAGCGTTTTCAGTGCTCTCAGCAGCTTTTGTCTGTAGTTTTGCAGGTTTTAAAGTCCACAGTATAGTTGTGAAATTTCGTGCTCGTCATAATTTAACAGTATATACAATGTGTATACAATGATTATAGGTTAATGTTTACGAAATAATATACTGTTAATTGAATACAAATTCTTTCCAGACTCACCTAGGCATCACCTGATAACCTTAACTTTAACGAGTAAGTAACTTAACAAGAAAACTTAACTTTAACGAGTAAGTCATTAGGATATACGGACGTGAACAGTCAGACAGTAACGGTTTGTAAAAAATAAGAACAAACATCACCAATACAACAGAATTAACAAAACAGCAACACTACAGTCCTACATTTAAATTTATAAACCCCTGTCAAAGTAAGGCGTATAACATTTGGTTGCAAGCTTGGGCCGGCTCCTATTAACTTCCGGTATTCCGAAACTCATCCACATTTCAAATTAGGGATTCCTGAAAGACGAATTACGGAAGCTTAGCATCCTCAGCGCCCTTTAAAGGCATTATGCTCGGGCACGTAGGCGAATGTTTTCACGTACCCCCCCTCATCTTGGGACCAACCCCAAATATAATATATCTGGCAAACTTTACATATATTTGTACCGTAAATCCTCGTAATGTATCGCTCTATTTTTGTTTGTTGACTCTAAAATTAAACGGAGAACGTAGGTATTTAATGAATGTTAATGTCAAGTTGAATTCGCGTTTCGTAATTGGTTTAATGTCGTAAGGAATTTGTGTTCATTGTCTCCACGTTTAAGGCTACTTTACTTATAATCATTAATACATTATTATTTACTATATTAGTACTCAATATATATATAATATAAATATTTTTATAGCCACGCGTCTAAAGGTAAAAATTATGCTACAATAATATATTGAAGCATAATTCATTTATCTTAAATTTCAGTTCGAAACAAAGTTTTACAAATACTTACTACAAAAGAAGACAATATTAAAATTATAATCAATATTGATCAACGATGTCGCCTGCGTCATAATTTTCGGTTACAACATCCGTCTGTTCTATGTTAAGTGGCAAGAAAAATTGAGACATTACGGGGCCACAAGACGAATAGCATAACGCCGGCCAGCGCGAAAACGACCAAGCTTTATCCATATTTGACTTGGCGTATAAATTGATATTTATAAGTCGAAGGGACAACGATGCGTAGCACGTTTAAAGGGATTCCCTTTATTGCTGTATCGCTCAAAGGGCGGTCCTGGTTCCTGTCTCTCCTCAGGTTACTATGATATATACGAACTCCGTCTAACTTGAAAATGTCGAAGGTATATTTATTGGGCGGCGTACGGAGGAATTATCGGTGAGGTCGGATGCGGGGGAAGCCATTATTATCCCTTTTATTGGTATAATATTTAATTTTGGGCCTTTAGCTAGTCCGCAATAGTGGTAGTTACATATAAATCGAGGAATTATTTAGTGACGATAGATAATCGGAACTCACTGTGATTACATGTGATCTGTAAATAAAAGAGAAAACGTTAAGTATTTTTTAATTGAATTTCTCACGGTCCTATTATTACTATGTTTCAAAGTTGAATTTTGAGTTTTGCTACGACTTTACTATGGTTAAGAAAAAAACATCGCAAACATCCAAACTAACCGCCACTCACCAACCACTTTCTTCAAATAACTTAAGTTTTAATAAATAGTTAGGTATACTTAACTATGTCAATAGAGCAAAGATCAAAGCTTTAAAAGTTCTCCTCGAGTCACTATTAATGAATCTCAAAATTTACTTCATTCACACAAATTCCATAGAAATAGGGTAGACGTTAATAATTTATTGTGATCGGCTGCAAGTTTCAGATCGGGTCAGAGGTGTTCAGCGTTCGGGGGCGGGTGAGCCGCAATTATCGGCCACTGGGATATAATGCAGTGGAAGCGAATGTACTATAATTGTAAGACAAAATATACTCTATAAAAACAGTGTATGACCGCAACCCTTTTACGTCCCTGCTAGGCACAGGTCTTTTCCCATAACTGAGAAAGGCCTGGAGCATACTTCACAACGCTGCTCCAATGCGTGTTGGCGGAAGAACTGATTAGAGGCCAAAATGTATGTCGGATGTTTTCTAACCTCCAAATGGGAGTTCATTAGTTAGACGAGGTTTAACGCCTACTATCTGTCGATAACAGACGGGACCGACTGCTTAACGTGCCCTCCGACGCACGGAAATGTCACTATCGGCCAGACTCATCCAGTATAAAAAATTATATAATCTAAATTTATATGTATAAACAAAACCACTGACTGACAAATGAACTATCTGGCACTGGGATATAATATGGCCGAAGCGTATGTATTAAGGGATAATCTACGACATACAATACTCTACACATATACATACACTCTATAATCTAAATACATAGCGAAGTACAAAGCGAAAAACCACTGACTGGCTCATCCATTACCGGGAACTGGGATATAATGCTACGGAAGCGAATATAATAAATGAAATGCTACGTCATAAATAACACTGTATTCTATAATCTAAATATATATAAGCGACATCACTGACTGACTGGTCGACTGACTGACTCGTACGGTCTCGACTTATTCACTCGAATGACTTGAAATTTAGCATTAATAGTTTATAAATACCTACTCACTAAGTAAGAACGGAATTTTGGAAGTGGTAAAAAAGTACTTTTTAAAGTGCGTTTTGTTTTCGGGTGCACCGTTGCGTCCAAATGAGAATTGTCAATCAAGAATTGACAAACAAAAGTAATTTTTAATCTAATCTATTATATATATTATAATGTAGAATATAATTCTTATGTTATACAAAATCCAGATAATCAAATTACCACGTGTAGTTGTTAATCCGCCGTTTTATTATACAATCAGATGAAACGAAATAAAAGTTGTAGAGTTAAACTCCACCGCAGTTAGATTAGTTTAACTGTGCGCGTGTCTTAATTAACACGACGTGCGTACGACGGTTTGTCGTACCCCTTCTAGTCAGGACTGATATCAGTGGTAGGCCAACGTCACCCGCACATAGTAGATAAAGTAGAGGCCCCAGGCGTCACCCTGATTTACGCGTTAGCCCTTATCCAAGATTACGATGACCGCGATCCAGTTGCTTAGTTTAATTGTCGTATACACACTATACATCTAAGTTTCTACGATGTACACTATACATTAATTGTAGAGAGCTTTAAGTTTAATGCAGGACAAATGGTTGCGCTATTTCATTTTGTAGAAAGCTTTATACCTAATATATTAATATAGTATTGAAATCTCTTTGTAAAAATTTCGTTTTGGGAATGCATTAAAGACAAACATAATATTTCAGCTATTGATCCAAATCCCCATAAGCACTTATGTGGTTATTGGCTGGCAGATGGACACAGCAATACCTACCTTAACATCTTATAAGTATTACATCTAATTTTGCATTTGGGTTATTACTTTATTCTTGATATACTAAATATATTTAACTAGTCTACTCTCCATTACTAAAGAATATATTTACGAGTATATCACCTATATAGTAAGCAAAACTAAAATTGCAATTTCACTATACACGGAGATAATAAATGAGCATTAGACCGGATCTAACCAAAATTAGTGAGCGTACGTTAACGTTTCATGAAAACGTCACAAAGATGTGCCATAAACAACTCTTGTGTCTAACCACGTGATTTATTTATGGCCGCATCGTTTGATCACGAATACCCTATGATTTAGCCTTGCTTTGGCTTAAATTATTAAGTGTAGGTGGTGAAAACGGTGCAGTTCGAAACACTGCATTGACAGCATAAGTGTAACTATTCGTACCATTGTCATAGTTACAGCGGTAGAAAACATCGCTGAATTGACAGAACAAAGAGATGATTAGCGGATACCTGCGTAAAGTCTTCTTTAAGAATCATTTTTTGATAAAATAGATAACGCCTGAATCATAGCTGGAAATTATTGTTAAGTGTAACATGCTATTTAGATAAAACTTAAAACACAACAAGACCAAACAGAAGAATATTATTGTATATTAAAAATTGTTATCACTAATAAAAATTTTAAGAGTTTTTTAAGAGTAACCATGCTTATATAGTGTCGTCCTTTAGCAAGGATAAAATTTTGGTTTCAATGGATTTTGAATTATATAATTATAAGCTTTAATTCATACATAATGTTTCTTGGTGTAGATAAA
>DWNJ01002940.1:0-10033 GCA_018250275.1 Udranomia eurus
GGTCAGGAACATATTACGCAACGATGAAAGTATATTATTTGTGAATGAGATTATTCTTTATACAATACAGATTATAAGCAAGATACATTTAAAGTGCGATATTTACACCTTAGATACTCACCAACAGGAATTTTTCCCGTTTTGGGTTTATTCGCCAAGACTGCTGCCAAAACATTTTTCGCTGTATCCTGACCACCGGCATTGCTTGGAGGAGTTGTAGAATAAAACTAAAAATGATTTTCGAGACAATGTCAGAGTTTAATCAGGTTTATGAAATAAATATAAGATTTTTTTAACCAAAACAGAGCCACAAAAACACCAGGCTATTTCACGTACCCTAAAGTGACTTGTAACCGCACATCGGTTGCATATAATACTAAATTGTGGCTTATTAACAATAAATGATTTGCTATAACTGTATGTCTTCGTAAATTTTATATGATTTTTTAATATTTTATCGAATCGCCTATTCGACAGCAGCGCAGCCGCCATGGTAGCAAAGTGACACTGACACTTATTGACAATATTGACATGTGTCCTAGTGACAATTGACTTCACAGAGCAGTTATTTACAGGATTGATTAATGCATACGTAGATTATTTCTCTATTATAGGACCCAAACTACTCGTAAATATATAAAAACAGAATATAGATCTGAGATCACTGAATCCACAGAGGTAAAAACTTTTCCTGCTAACAAAATACTTCTTTTTTTTTTTACTTTTATCAGGCACCGCGCATTTTGCGCATGGCCAATGACAAAAAACAAAATACATGTTAAGAATTTAATCATTCATAAATCAAAAAATATAGAATTCTTCCCTTGCCCGTGTTAAACAATACTTTGAGTCTTCTTACTTCGAAGTAATAAATTAAAATTTATCAGTTTTTTAGAACAAACTTTTTTTAGTATATTGTAACGCCGAAACAAAAAAAAATGTACTGCCTAAATTCATAGGAGTTACCAAGCGCCAAACGGTTTTAAAGATACCACTAAGAAACACTCAAATATCTCTTACACAATAATTTAAGTATTAGATTTAAATGTCTTCTTAAAATTTAGGAACCCGTTTTAAAGGCAGACACTGAGGATATTCTAAAACTGGCAGTGGGTTTTTTCTCCTAGATCTGACCAAGTGGAAAGTAACTCTTTAATCTGCAGAGGAGCATTATATTGAAATATTCAGATGTCCTTATCCATTATTTCATTTGATCATAACATAGCTTTTAGAAAGTATTTTCCTATTTGGACATCTATTCACTCTTTTTACTGCAGCCATCTCAATAATCCTGAGATATGTGAATATTGTATATTTAATTTTTGGTGACAGTGGATATTTATTTTTTCTTATCATTATTTGGTCTATTTAAAGGAATTTCAGATGTATTAATAAAAAAACAATGACACATCTAACATTTAATAAACTGTTCTAAAATATTAACATATTGACACATAAGTTCTTTGCAATTATTTAATATAACACATTCACAATTTAAATTCTCTAGTTTGCTTGTGGCTTCTTTTAAACTACTAAGCTTATCTCTGACCATCGGTAGTATTAAATCTATTAATACCCTATCATTTGAACAAAGAGCTGCTGAATAGATTAATCTACTGACATCCATATTTTGACTATAAAAATATTTGACTACCATCAATACACCATAGAAATTAAAACTTAGGCCTCGCAAGTCTATGTATAAATCTTTGTCCAATCCATGACTGGCTATAAATGCAAGCTGATCATTTGAAAGTTTTATTCCATTTGAAATGAAAAATGATTCTATTTTTCCAAATTCAAATGTTACGAAATCCAAGTCATTGGAGGGTAGGAAAAATCCATACTCAGTTATTAGTTTTAAATTATGACTATCCCCATAACATATGAAAACTTGTGTATATGGATCAAAATTATTTTTTGTATAAATAGAAAATCTTACATCGGAAAATATATCATATCTCAACTTCGATATTGTAATATTCTCTATATCTTTGCTTATTAATAACTTTGTTTCATTTCTAGCATTTGGACTGTGATTTATCATGTCTAGATATGGACATAAAGATATTTTTGTATTATCACTGACTAATGCTAATATAGAACTCTGTATATTGTGTAAATCAAGAACGTTTGACAAATCCATATAAACACACCTAGTATTAACAGTAAAATATGCCCATTCATAAACTGAGATACTAAAATACTCTTTTATTTTGTCTATAGAATCGTTACAGCTCACATTATTATTTAAAATATCTAAAAATATATGAAATGTTCCTTCAATGATATTCTTTTGTTTTGAGATCACAGATACTATTTCAGTATCAATAAAATACTCTAATTCCTTTGGCAAGAAGTAAGGAACTGTATAGTTTTTAGGTAAATTTTCCAAGTAGATATACCATTTACAGCTTGGGCCTTGCGCTTTGAGAAATACTAAATAGAAAGCCATTAATGACTGAAACGGCAAAGATTGTTTGAGTTCCAACAAACACTGTTTGTTATTTTCTATAAATATATTACAAAATGCAGCATCCAGAAGCAAACTCGTCACGTTGATAGTTAAATTCAGTGGCAAATTGATCAACTCATCCCCCGCCAAAATTTTCTTTTTTGTTAGTACTCCTCTGCCTGTGTTAGTGAAGTCAGCCAGTACCAACTTATTGCTGCGACGCACTCCATGTTTAGCTAGCCACGAATTCAGTAGTATAAGTTTTTTATCGTCATCACAACTTCGAAATTCGCACAACTTTTTATGTTTTCTTTTTCGCTGAGTTCTGCCCATTATTAACAATATTTGCACGCCATTTTATTTAAGAGCCATGTAAATTAATTGACAATCACTGATATGGTTTTGTACATTGAAGAAATGTTAACAAGTTTCATATAAAACAATAGAAAATATCGATTACTTTTATTAAAAACTTTGCACAACCTATGTATTGATTTTGAATTTAGAATTTCTTGTTTGACAGATATTTATTTTCTTTCTTTATCATTATGTCAAAGTCAAAATTCAATCTTTTGACATGACACATGGTTTCGTATATATTGACAAAAATTAAAGTTAAACGTTGGGTGTGCGGATTTTGGATGTCGAGAGCCCTCACTTGACAAATAAAACCGTTCATATTATTGAATAGGCATTAAAACAGTATAAAACCTTTTTCAAATTAATAAGAGTAGCAATATTGGTCAATTAATTGGTTGGTATTATTAATCTGGAAGATGAAACGGAACGTTTATTTTTAATATGTCACTGTCACGTCTGTCACCATACAAGTTCAAATTCAAAACGAACAATAACGGAATTCGGTACTTGTTACATCGTGCATTCTGTTTAGAATAATCGAAGTATTCTATATTTCTAATTGCGATATTCTATTTACGACGAGAAAACTGAAATACCTATTTGTGAAGTTATTTGTGTGATATTATTAGCGTAATGTCTCTTCAACAAACCAAAAACTCTATAACGCTACGAGGATCGGCACAAATTATTTGCGAATATTTAAGTAAGTTGCATTTATCATTTTATTAAGTGTACAATGTAATTCGTTTTGTCTTGCAATGTTTTTTCTGCTTGTCCAATCATAATCACTTTCTTTAACGACACAAAAGGCCGTTGGAAGATAAGTTAAACCTGTATATATTTCATTTGTTTGCATTTTTCATTTATTAATTGTCTTAATTCAACAATAAATACAGTTTAATAAAACAAAATATGTACCTATTTACAATTTTAATGCAAGATAGCCATCTAGACCTTCACCACAATATACTACTACCTTTAAATAAATTGTGATCTTAAACAAACACATTATGTTTTTAATTGTGATTTCTTTTTTATAATAATAAATAGTTTAAAATTATTTAAAAAAATATAAATGACTTAATGGGATTATTAGTTAATTAATTCTCAATGTTTACCGGAAAAAATCTTTATTTTATCTATATACTTGTAATTTAAACATGATTGAAAGTAAATTAAATATGTACTGTAATAATTTTGTATTAAAAGATCTCTTTCTTATTTTAGAGTTTGCCATCAACTCTGTTCTATTCCAAAGAGGGCTGTACCCATCTGAAACTTTCAAAGCAGAACCGCAGTATGGACTCACACTGCTCATCTCTGAGGACCCACAAATCAAGACCTTTCTCAGCAATCTGTTATCACAGAGTGAAGGTAAATTAGTATATTTAATATATGTTTCTTATTCTATTATTTCTATTTTTAAATACATTTCACTAGCATTGTCATTCATAGCACGTCAATACTAGAAATCTCTAGTTAACTCCTCTTGCTAAATTCAAAGGATTGTCATAATGGTTGTTTCATAGATAGGGAAACTCCCAGTTATAAGGTTTACATGCAAATTATAGAACTAGGAATTTTTATTAACAATCCTCTAAGTATGTTTATATTTAGATTTTTTTAAATGTCCTTTTATTTTAAAACTCACAGAAGTGTCCTCAATAGTAGCAATATTTAGCTACCTGGATCATATCTGTTGACCTCAGTCACTACAGCACTGCACAGTGCAGTCAGCTATATCTTTGCATTACTTGTCATGAATGTAAAAATAAAATTCATATGTACCTAATTAGTCTTTCTTACGATGAGACTGAAATTCTTATTACCTAATTAAACTACAGGCGCGCATACACATGCATTCACCCACAGATGCATACATACACAAATGCACACACACACACACACACACATACACACATACACACACACATACACACATACACACACTTATTTAAACTATACAAGTGTATAATAATAAAATTAGTTTAATTTTATCAGATACTCACTTGCTTCTTAATTGTAAGTTGAAGTTGAAGTAATTAATATTCTTTTTATGTAAACTGTATGTTCATTTTATGTATGTCAGGAGGGCGTAAACTCCCGCGACACAGTTTATAACTATTGTGGTGATTTAAATATTGTATTGATTTATTACTAAATAAATAAATAAAAAAAATAATAAATTCATAATATCACAAGATTACCTGTTTCGAAGTCTCTTAACTTGGGCTTAATTATTAAATGAATGATTTCAATTAATCACTTTTATTCTTTCTGATATTTTTCAGAATGGATAGTCAACAAGAAAGTGAGTAAGTTGTCCTTGATAATACTAAATGTGGCTAACAAAGAAGTGTTAGAATGCTGGGACTTCAATGTTCAGTATGAGGATGGGGATGTCGCACTTTCAAAGGAGAAGAGTGAAACAGTTGGCAGCAAAGACATCAAGAAGATCCAGAAAGAAATCCGAGATGTAATGCTGCAGGTCGCTGCAACAATATCCTATTTACCTTTTCTGGATTGTAGATGCTCCTTCGATGTTCTAGTTCATGCAAAGACAGATTGTGATATACCAGAGAAATGGGCGGAAGCTGAGCCAGTAGCTATAGCGAATGCTCAAAATGTACAGCTGAAGTCCTTCTCCACTAGCCTTCATAAGATGGAAACAGTTGTTAGTTATAAGTTAGCTGATTAAGTTAAGTCAAGTTTTAGATGTTTTAGGATATGTAGCTGCTAACCGCTGCATACTTAAGTTGTTTATAAGCATGTAAATTTAAGGCTGAGCTCATTTTTATCCATGTCAATTTCTTATATAATGAAATACATAAGGGGCTGGAAAACACATACGAGTTAGTCATAAGTGTAGGGATCTTGCAGTTTAATAATGCACACCCCTCCACTAAACAAAATTATTTTAATAT
Source organism: Udranomia eurus (assembly GCA_018250275.1). Lineage (NCBI taxonomy): Eukaryota > Metazoa > Arthropoda > Insecta > Lepidoptera > Hesperiidae > Udranomia > Udranomia eurus. The sequence goes on from DWNJ01002940.1 coordinate 5,740, forward strand.
GTGATAGCCTAGTGTGTGTTTATTACAACTTTTTACTAGTATGTGTTAATGTGTAGGCTATTTTTCATTAAACTCAGACTCTTCTTTGTGCACTCATTGGTCAATTAATAGGATGTTTTGTCATGTTCCGAATTTTATATAGCAAATACACGAATTGTATGACTTGTCAAGTTACTTATGCACTGGTTGGTCAACAAAACTGTCAGTTTGCGTCATTTTTACCGAAATATTTGGAATAATTTTGGTGTATAAAAAGTTGCATTTGTGGGTGTGCATTTTTACAATAAAGAAATGTATGATACAAACTTGTGTAACACTCACAATTTTTGTTTTGAATAGTTTTTGACATTGCCTGTTTGATAGATAGATTAAACCTGATTTTGTAATGACCCGTTTTGGAGGATGGTAATAAATTTATGCCATTTTGTTTATTTTTTCAAAATCTTATCTTTAATCAAATTTTAAATCATCTAAATACGCGTAGGCTATCAAAACAATTAATTGTGTTCACTTGCATCAAATTATAATTTTTTATGCAATGGCTTTGAGAGGCTCTGTATTTCATGCATTTATATTTTTCCTTGAATTAGGCATATTGTGAGCTCTTGTCGTTAATATAGGTCTGTGATAGTACAACAATCTTTGAACGGCTGCCGTTAGTAAGATTTTATGTTAAGCAATAATTTTTATTTATTCGTGTTGTGATAGATATTACTTTTCCAATAATTTTTCGGACCTATTATTCGGATAAGTATGGAACGATGCCTTCAGTAAATTTATGTAATTGTATAGATGTGAAATTAGTAGAAGTTCAATATAATGGTCCTTTGGCATATGGTTGAAATTTTCTCTCATTATTGGCATATTAGAACTTTTGTCAAGTAAATGATTTAACTGGTAATAATTTTTTTTTCATATTGGCATTTCTTTGTATGTTGTAAATATATACAGCAAATTGATGTACTAGAAATCTGTAGAATTCATTTATAATGTCAAAATATAAGAGCAAATCCCTGCAGTTTTTCTAGTACTAAATTTATATGCTGGCAACTTCAATAGATATTATATTATGTGTGATATACAAAATATAAGATCCATTTTTACTGGTATGGAATTATTATTGCGAATTGTTTTATAATCAAAAGCACTGTTATTCTATTGCATCTATTTTGTACTTTGTTTGCCTTGTATATAATGTGCTTGTTTGTCTATTTTAATATACATGATTACATTAATTTCTCATTTTATTTGTTGACCATCAAAATTCCGATACAAGTTCTTAACTTAACTTAACATAACTTAATTTAAGTTAACTTAACATAACTTAATTTTTAACAATTGAATTAACCTACTATATTTTTGCATGCTAACTACTATCTAGAAGTACGCGTAGTTAGCATTCATTTCCTCCTAAATAAATGGTTGTTTACAAAAGTATCATCCTCTGGAACAAGTAGAACAATGACTTATAGCAGAAAACGAACTCAAATGAGATCTATATCCAGCAGTAGATTTTATGGGTACACGTATGTTAATCTTTAAGGATCATGGAAAAAAAATAAAAGAGAACACCATTTTCAAAATTCGTTTAATATAACAAAGCACTTACAAAATAGCTAGTCTACAATAAATAATGTCTATCCAGCAAATAATACTGTACAAATTGTTAATACAACTTAACATTTCAATTCGTGGGTTCGTAGTCTTAAAACTATATACCTACTCTTTAAAAAGTGTTAAGAATTTTGAATTGAAATATTATTGGTGATCGGTGGTAAAAGTAGTATGGTTTTCCAGAAGATAAAATATTTTTGTCGTCGAAGTCATTTAAGCGAATACCGTATTATATAACATATTTTTTGCGAAAATTATACTGGAATAATGGGGATAAGAACATATTAAATCCATATATCCTTATAAAATAACAGATCAGAATCAAGAAAAACGATTAATAAGCATTATGGACTTGCAAAATCAATAACAAATTGAGGGGTCGATAAAAATAGACGTTTTGAGTAAAGCTTCGTCCACGACCTGGACTCTACCGAACGTCGTTTGTATTTTGTCATTTACTCGTAATTGTAAGTATTTTATGGCAGTCAGATAATTGTAACTGTTATCCATCAAAGTCTTCATTATATTTTATTTTTAAGAACAACATACAACTTAAAGCTTAGTATAAATTAAGAAATAAAAAATATAGTATAGTGTTTTCTTCCTCTACAAATTATATTAAAATAAGAATCAATTTACTTTTCTTTATTTACATGTTGTATAAAAATACATTGCCATTATCTTTTTATCGTTTCTGGATATCCAATTCTATTTGAATGTATATAATAAATAATGTTAATGTCTATTGGAGACAAACCTGTAAGCGTAAGACCTGTTCAAGGGAACAACTGGGAACAGATTTGTAGTAAGTACATTTAAATAATAATTTTGTGAAATCTTGAAGTATGTTAATAAATATGTGGTTTCTAATAATAATAATAATGCAAGAAGATCTAAATTGTTCAAATGTTACTTTAAGTTAAATAGCAAATAAGACTTGCAATAGGAATATCCTACGTATCAAATAAAATGTATCTCAAAATATAAGTATACTGACTGTATATAACGGTATAAACTGAGCAAGATAATTAACGTATTTAATTTTTCATGTCATAATAGATAAAACATAAAGTTTTTCTTTAAATTAAGCTATGTTTTTGGGAGGTAACTTGCAAGGTCCAAAGTAATGGGATTTATCAATTTCATGTACTTTACCTTCATGTATTATTGTATATATATTTGTCTATCGAAGCAGTGTACATTCGAATACTTTAACCAAACGACATTAGAGCCTTTTTGTCCTAAATCTCTCTACTAAAGTCAAGCTCAAGATAGATGATTATATCATGATGCTTGACTATGAGTTACAAAATTACAAAATGCAGGAATGTTAAATTTTAGGTGCCCCTATATTCCTTTGCCATAAGTCGGTATACGAGTATCGTTGTTACCACAGTCGTTCGCCCAAACCTGTGAAAACAAAACAGTATATTTATATTTAACTGTTTGCTTCTCAAAGAATTACAGAATATTTTTCTAAGGATTGGTGAAATTTCACAAGATGGTGCCGAAACCCGGTACATATAATATTATACGGATTGTAATAATTTCCAACACATAACACTTTTATATATAATTAAAATGGTAAGACTAGTCAAGTAACATTTAACTAGTCTTATCGTTTTCATTTAACTATAATATGTACTAATATCTAAAAACTATATTGGCGATAAACAAACCCTGTTTGGGCGCCATCTTTAATAACTTTTATGGTTACATGCAGTGTTATCTGTTTGCGAAGGTATTGTTATCTCACAACAAATAATAGGAACATCTAGTAAGTTTTTGACAGATGGAGCCATTGATCATGCATAGTACTTGTAGATAAGATTTCGATATTAGTAAAGCATTTCGATATTAGTGAACATCCTAGTTACTACGGGTGAAAAAATGTAACTCGTTTATAATAATTGTGTAAATAAAAGTGAACTGCGGCTACTGGCTCCGGGAATGGATTTGAGTGTTGCTGTTAAGATTACTGAAACTTTGAAAGTAACGCGCATTTGCTGTTAATTATATTACACAAGAAATATTTTTTGTTATTTTGTTGATGATTGATTGAGTATAGATAAAAAAAAATCACAGTAATACAAATTTTTATCATAGATTAACATTGGACTGGACTTAGTTACATTTTTCCATGTAAAATGAGTGCGGAGAGTTATTTTGTGTGCAACAAAGAAAAATTTCGAAAAATAATACATACCGTTTTGAGTTCATTCCACCATATTGGTATAATTCCGAAGGATTAAGGTAATGTAAGTGTAAGTGAAAAAAAAACAAAAATAAATTATCGCCTCTTGGTTAATTCCAACACTCATTCTTTTATTGTGATTTTGGTATGTTTATTACATTACAAATTACATGTTTTGCGCCATAATATTTGTTGTGAGACTACAAAACTGAAATATGCGTAGTGACGTCACCATATGCTGTGTTATACGTTCAGTAAAGGTATATACAAAATTTTATTCGAATATTGAATTGACTCAGTCTAGTTGGAATAAAAATAATAAATTATGTAACGTCACTGCGCTTGTATAGTAATGCCCTAAAATCCTCAAATTGCAGTAAAATAAATAGTTCATTTTCTAGTTTAATTACATATAAATAGTGAACTTAAATATAAAAAAGGACTTTATACAAAATGAAAAATTAAATTATAAAAAAAAACACGATG
>DWNJ01002941.1:0-10033 GCA_018250275.1 Udranomia eurus
TAATGTGTGCAGGTATGCTATTGTAAAACTGCGCTCCTTCATAATTTAAACTGATCATTATTAAATTATGAAACCTATTGTATACTTGAATAGGGTAGGCTGTACTAAACCAATTATTTTGTTTGTAACTTTTGTCACCCAGTCAACGATAAATAAATTTCATTTAATTTCGTTCAAATGTCTATATCGCTCTCATCCGACATGGCAGCATTACACTATGGGGGTCGTCAAATTCCTGCCAATAATTCTGAATAATTATTTACATCAGAGACTATAATTTTTGTCCATGCTTGCTGTGTTTTTGACTATTTGCTATTTAATTTGTTTTTATTAAGATTAGAAAATATATGATCCATGACATGTTTGAATATAAAATGTTCGAATGTTTGAAAATTAATCAACTTGGAACTTACTATTTCTTACAGTAGGAGAACTAAGTTGCGAGATTTGGTTTTTAACAAGTTATGTTTCTGATGGCATTGAGTTCCATTATTTTCTATTTCATTATTTACAAGCACACTGATTCATTAATTGCGCATGTAACTTTGTAGTCAGTTGGTTAAATCAATAGACCAATAATGATCAATTAGTGACACTTTATGTATTAGCTAATATTACACAATGTAATGTTGTTATTTTTATCCGACCATGTAACAACCTTTACAGAATAACTCAATAACATATTATATATGTATTAGAAATAACAATGCCAATACCAATTATGACACTGTACAACTTTTTAAATTATTGTGTATTTGTAAAACTATAGAAAATATGAAATTTCAAACAAGAAAAAAATAATATAAATAAATAAAATAAATGATGAATCCATCTTGCCCAGATGCCAACCTTTCATAACCATGAGACTATTAGAAATGTTTATTCAGATAAAATTAATATAATATTAAAGATGGGTGGCAATGGCCACTAAGAATCAGGAAGTTTGTATACCTCATACTTATTACTCACATCGATATCTAAAGTAAATATAAGTAATTGAAAAAAATATTTTTTCAATCTATTCTGGTCAAAGTAAAAATGTTTCAGGTTCAGACTTCTATTTATCTTTCTATTCACGTACAAAGCATAAATTTCTAAGTAAAACATGTCACTGGTACTCGAGTTATGATGTGTTGTTATATAAATTGGAAAATAGAGAAGCTACTTATTGGCGCGTTTACAGCAGATTAACACGTTTATAGAGTACACTTTGAGTGCATCCTGTTTATTATATCCTAGTTATGCGTATATCAAGTTCATCCTACTAATATTAACAATGCGAAAGTTTGTGAGGATTTTTGTTATTCTTTAGATGAATATTCACATTAATATACGAATACATAGCTTATTCATCAGAATAGCATATTCCTACTAATATTATTAATGCGAAAGTAACTCTGTCTGTGTCTCTTCTTCATGCCTAAATAACTGAACGGATTTGGAAGAAATTTTGTACAAAGATTGTTTTGAACCCGAAAAGGACATAGGATAGATTTGATCCAGGAAATCCCACGGGAACGGGAAATATGCGGGTATATTATATATGCGAAAGATTGTAAGGATATTTGTTACTATAAAAAAGCCGCGGGCAACAGCTAGTTTTTAATATAAGTTCCGCCAACGCGCATTGGAACAGCGTGGCGAAATATACTCTCTCCAGCCCTTATGCACTATTGGGAAGCGACCTGTGCCCAGCGGAGGGACATAAAAGGGTTGCGGTCAATACAATCTGAGTAATCTCTTTTTAAATATTGTGCTATAATGTAAGAACTTTTGTGCGAAATTTTTATGTCTTGCGAAATTAATTTATTACCAGATTATGGAGGAAATGAAACTTGAACGTATTGTCGAGGTGGTAGGTTTACCTAGTTTTTTGCAACAGGCCGGACATGTATGCGGTTTATACGTGGTAACTTTCTATTTATGTTAAGAATGCGGTCGATCGATGCGGCTAAAACTTTTAAACTGCTAAAACTGTTCAACTAAAATTTTCGGGTTTCTTTTTCAGAATTGGACTTTAAAGGAGTTTAGAATCGATCAGTGGAACATGTTTTCAAAAGGCCGACCTGGTTTAGGTTTCTAAAAATGTTGTTTGCTGTTATTAAAAATAATTTTCTACATCGATTATATTTAAACTAGCTTTCTGTCGCGGCTCTGCCCGCTTCATACGTAGAGGACTGCATCCGTATAGTAGAGGTCGTTTTTATCTTCGGGAAAAAAACGACTACTACTATCTCCCAAACTATCTCCATACCAAATTTCATATAACACTAGTTTTTGACCGCGTCTTTGCGTGCATTCCCCATATAAGAAAAATATCCACTCTCTTTTTCTTAAGTTTTCATGATAAAAACCACTGTATTTTTTGGTAGTAGTTTAAAAGAATTGTACGTCTCTAAACATTCGAACTCAAAGTTTACATACATCAGGAGCTTATTTTTAATCAATTTCAATGAGGCCCTGTTCATCTCTTCCCATAGATGTTATAGATTATAGAGTACATTCATGTTTTACGTACTTACATGATTTAGTGTACAATACTCTTAAGAGTTCGGTTGGCAACCCTAAGAATATGCAAGATAGGGATTGTAGTGACGACGTCTCACAATAGGTCTCGGCTATTCCTATATCCCTTTTGACAACCACACAAATGTGGGTCAACTGTGATTGGCGTGATTGAATCACTGTACACACGGCATTGAAGTCGACTACGTAGTAAATTCATTTTCGTTTTTATTCCCAGTTTATAATTGGGCATGAAGAAATGCTTGAAGGCGAATTTCTTGTAGTGCGCAAAATTCGTATATATATATATTTCCCGATCAATTTTAATAATTACTGGCAACTCTTCCACATTAACCTCACGATGTGACGTCGGGTTGGACGTATTAGTTTAAGCCTATGTGTGGCAGTGAACGGAGATGAAGAAATACTTGTAGGCCAATTTGAGGCCAACTGAAGTACTCAATATTCTTATATATATTTCCCGTTCAATTTTAACAATGAATATTGGCAGCTCTTCTGTATTAACCTCACGACATGACGTAATTCGTGTTCAATAAAACAAGACTCCATATATGCAACGGTCTAACAAGTTCATGTTCCGTTAATTACTTAGGTTTAATTTAGTGTGACAAGCAATGCCGATGTTTTCTATTTATTGACGTATCGGAAAAAATATTACTCATATTTTTATTAATGTTTTAAGATCGAACGGTAAACAAAGGATGTTCACCTCCGGACTCCAGAGTCACTACCGCCACATCTATTTCTGCCTTACAACACCGTTCTTGCTGCTGTGCTCTGGTTTGAAGGGTGTGGTAAGCGAAACACATTTAACCGAGGCGTGTTAACTTAGTCCTCATGGAGAGCAACGTTTGTAGTCTTAAGAAAGAGCTTCGATGCTTGGGTTGATTACAGGAGTCCGTGGGCGGCAGTGAGCAGTTACCATCAGGTGGACTGCATGCCCAGCCATAAAGAAAGAATCAGTCTACAGCATGATTTGGGTCCGATAGTGAATTCACGGCAATTCAAGACAACTCACTTGTACTGTCCCCCGGAGTCCAGCAGGAACATGTCGGTGTTGCCTATGGCCCGCTGCTCCCCTTCCCTGGAGGGCGAGTAGTGGATGATCGCCCCGTTGTCCCCCGCGCCCGGTATCGTCTCGAACGAAGGCCCCATGAAGTCCTTCTCATCTCTGGAAATTCGCAGTAATGATCATTGTTCACATATTTTGGTCAGTAGGTATTCACAAAAAAAAATCCTCGATTAAGATTTAACGAATTTGGTCACTATTCACATAGAACTTTAGTCGATCGATAATCACAAAAAATCAAGGATTATTGCAAAGTAGTAACAACCTAAGTGAATAGCATGGATTTCCGCAAAGTAACGCCTGATCCTATTAATTATATATTAATTATATAATACCCACTTCCTAAACTCCAGTAACTTGTCCGCCGCCTGTATCTCGGTCACCTCGTCGCCCGCGTGCACGCGCGCGTGCAGCCAGCGGAAGAACCGAATCACCGCTATGCCGTCCCGCTTGTGGCATTGTCGGAAACCCTAGCGAATGACACATAAAACAATAGGGCATACAGTAATTTCATATTTTAGCAGCAATATTCCGATGGTTAGTGTGTCGGTCTTACGACACGAACGACGCGAACCCGCTCCTAACTACGAGCTTAGCTGAAGGGGTTAACGAAATTACTAGCATGCATATAACATGCTAGTAGATTAAAAAAAAAATTAGGCAACGTGCTGGTGGGTACTCAGAGGTATCCCCAAAAAGCACAGGAGACCACCGAGGGGGTTTTCGTGGGTGGGAATGTTGAAAGTGGTGAAAATAACCGTACTCACCTGTAATTCCACTTCGTTCTTCACCAGCTTGGCGAGCGCCACGGGCGACACTTCAGATACGAGGGTCAGTGGCTTCTCCAGCACCCCTTCCTAGGAACAAGGGTGGTTTTTGAGTGGCAGTGAATCAAACAAACTATATACTCGTATGTTCTGTTCATTCTTTCAATATAATAGAAAAATCCTAAGGAACATCGACTGTTGTCCATGTACGCAGCACTTACCATCAGGTGGACTGCATGCTCGTTTGCTACCACAATGTTATGAAAGAAAAATACCAGATCTTACCCCAGAGACAGCTCTGTGCACAGCCTCACTGGCCTCGTTGGGCAGCCAGATCCTGTGGTCCCCGTCTCCAGTCTCCGAAAATTCTTTCTGGTGACAATAATAAAATCGATTAACGAATTGGTCGGGCAAATTCTCACAATTCTCCAAATTTAAGTCATCATTAATTTAACGTGTATTTTTTCAAAGATAAAAAAATACGTTTTTATATATTTTTTTCCTTTTCTTTACATGTTGTAAAAAATATTATTATTTATTATTTGTTTAATACTATAGTAATAATGAGAATATAATATAACAATTAAATATAATTATATTAAAAATGATGGAAAACGTGTGATATGTTTTATCATTTATTCTTCTCAATTGAATAAAAAGACTGAACATTTACCGTGTTTTTTTTTAATTTAAACAGGGCTCACTAAACTAGAAACTACATCGTGTTTTTGAAAAAACAACATGTTGACAACCAAAAGCACTCCGTATCCGTAGACGAACTTAAACTTAACGACATAGGACTCGAAATTAGCAAGCAAAGGTGGCAGCGGGCAGGCCACTTCGCAAGATAGACCGATAACCGTTGGGGTGGGAAGGTCCTGGAGTGGCGACCAGGAGTATACTCCTTTTGCCGAGACGTGGTCATTGTACTACTGTAATATTATATTGTATTGTATATATATATATATATATTGCAATGTTTATAATAGCAATATTTTATATAAAACAATGAGCTTTTTTATTTTTTTGTCAAGAACACTCACAGCCAACGCCGCCAGTTCAGCGACGGCAGCGCCATACGGCCGAGTCTCCACATCAGCGCCCTCGGCCGTCAGCTGGCCGCGCGCCGCCCGCGCCAGCTCGCCCGCGCCGCTCCACAGCACCGCGCGCTGCGGCGTCAGCGCCAGGTATGCGAAGAACACCGGGTTGTAGTCTATGTCCGAGCCGCGGAGGTTGAGCGTGTCTGGAATTGGAGTAGGGGGCAGTGAAGCGTGATAGCCAGCGTCCACCCACCACTCTCACAGGCTCACAGGGTTTCGGTGGTAGAACCTCTTACGATTCGCCTCCGGGGGCCGCCACCGCCACCTATTTCTAGCTTATAACAGCAGTGTTCTGGTTTGAAGGGTATGGTCAGGGAGACATACTTAATACAGGCGTTCCAACTCAGTCCTCAGGGGTAGCAACGCATTTGTGGTCGATCTAAGAGAGCTCTTCGATCCTGTTTGGGGATGATTACGGATGTCCATGGGCGGCAGTTATCACTTACCATCAGATGGACTGCATGTTCTTTTGCTACCTCCCAGTCATAAAGCCCCCCCAAATTTTATGCTGCGACCGTGGCTAGTTTGATTTAATAATATTATGAAAATACAATGATAATGATTATGATAATGGTTATGATAATGGTTCTGATAATAAAAAAGAATATTATAACGATGATGAAGAACATAATGATAATGATTTTAATTATAACGAAAACAATACTTGAAAGATAATGAATGGACTGAATATAAATAAATTTTACGATTGCAATAACGATAATAATGATGATGAACAAAATACAATAAGTATAACCAACTTATACGCCACTGCGTCTGGGGCGGTGATGACTAATAATGATAAAGATAATGACAAAGATAATATTATAGATAAAGAATACGTAACTAATTAACAGAAAGAGAATAATAGTACTTTTTACTGACATTTAGTACATATTCAGCGCAACGATATTATCTTATTATAACGATACCAGAAGGATAGGAAAGGATTATAAATGATAACAATAACGATAATGATGATGAACAGAATATAACAACGATAATGATAAAAAACTTACACGCCACTTCGTCGAGAGCCGTGATGACGAGCGCTGAGGCTTTCTTCTCTGCCATCTTCTCTCTAAGCTCCTGTATCTTCTGGCCAGCGGGTTTGCCTGCGTCAAAAATGTATTTCAAATTATGATACACCAAATTATTATTTTATTTATCATCTATGTAATCTAACATGTCAACGCAGAGCCTAAACCACTAAGCAAAAAATCAAAATTCAAAATTCTACCCCTCTCGAAACTTTATGTGAGACCAATTTCCTAGCAAAAGCTAGTAAAAAATATATATATTTTTATATACACATGTAAATCGTAAAAACAAAGTTGATCAACAAAATTGTACGTAGGCAATGCTCATTTCTCTAAGAATTTATAATAATAGAGGAGCTGGTCAGACTAGAGTTGTCTGGAGGAGGGTAGTTGCTGCGGGTGTTGGAGCTGGAGGAGCGCTTTCAATCTATTCTTAAGTTTCTATTAAGTAAATCATAGAATTATTAGAAGGAAAGAAGTTTTTCAAAATAGTTTACGCTGTGTTGAATGACTGCTCCAGGCTCGCTACAATAAATGCTCCAGGCTCGCTACAATGAATGCTCCAGGCTCGCTACAAATCGAGAAAATTGGCGAATCATCGTAAGGCGTACAACATCTAAGCTGAAAAGGAACACTAAGTGATGACGACGACCGCTCTGTCAAGAGCGTAACGAAGAAGAAGTGTTCAAGTGCTCACTGCCGCCCATGGAGATCTATAATAATCAACACGGGACAGAATCCAAGTTCTTTCTTAGGTAGACCTCAAATGCTACCCCTGAGGACTAAGTGACTCAAGCAATGTGAGCTACAGGTAACTGAAGTCCACAGACCAAATAAAGTCCACATTTACCAGTATACGCGACGGGCAGGGGTATTATCTCATTGTTAGGCCTCTCTGGGATCCGATCGTTCAGCTTACGCCTGGCCTCGTCCACCAGGTTGGTCGGGACAGCTATCAGCTGTATCTTGGCTGACGTGAGCGCCGCCTGGAGATAATGGATTAAATCTTAATCAAGCGTCATGGAGCAAGGAGCAACGGGCGAAGAGCGAGAAGCAAGGAGTAGGAAGCAAGAGGCAGGGGGCAAGGGGCGAGGGGGCAAACGGCAAGAGGCAAGCAAGAATAAAAAATAAAAAATTAGATGTTTTTATTCATCAAAGATTACTACCTCATTGTGGTTCAACTACGGAGGCACTACTGCCACACGATTTTCCGCTTATAACCGTGATCTTGCTTCTGAGTTTTGGTTTGAAGGGTGTGGTCACGGAAACTAACTTAGCCGAAACCACGTCCGGTCAACTAGAAAGTCTGTATGGCTTTTTAAGACCTAACCGTTTAGCCCACCTGTAAAGGCGCCCACTCCTCCCGGCTCAGCGTGTGAGGGTCGGCCCCCACTGCAGCACCCTTCTCGAGGTTGGTGGCCAGCCACGCATCCATACTCGGTGTTTCGGGCAGAGCTGCAATAAAAGACACGCCAAGTGTTGTTACTTATGTGTAAGAATTCCTAACGGAATGTTAAACGTTAAATTGTGTTGATTTTCACATTATGCATTCGACGGAGGATAGAATAGGACAGCATAGTACATGATAGAATAGGACAGGATAGGACAGGACAGGACAGGAGAGGACAGGACAGGACAGGACAGGACAGGACAGGACAGGACAGGACAGGACAGGACAGGACAGTACAGTACAGTACAGGACAGGACAGGACAGGACAGGACAGGACAGGGCAGGACAGGGCAGGACAGGACAGGACAGGACAAGACAGGGCCGGACAGGACAGGACAGTACAGTACAGTACAGGGCAGGACAGGGCAGGACAGGACAAGACAGGGCCGGATACGATAGCATACGTTCCTATATCCCTTCCTAAGATCAAAACAACATCAAAACACGAACTCACACTGCTTCATAAGCGTCCACAGTGCCGGGTCGGTCTGGCGCGCGAACTGCGTGTAGTACCTCCCGTCGGTCCACATCAACGCTGACTGCATACCCACCATAGCAATGCCAGCCGAGCCGGTGAACCCTGACACCCATTCGCGTCTCGCGTCCACCGGCGCTATGTACTCCGACTGTAGAGATTGGAGATACGAAATGGTTAATTTAGTACGTCGAATAAGAGGCGATAGCCCAATGGTCCATTTCCTCGATCCTCACTTCCATTGCTCTAGACGTGGCACACAACGAGATAAGCTGGACGGGTTAAGTAAATTAGTTTTGATTGACTCGATTCAGATTAGATGTCCAAAATGTAAACAAAGAAATGTCATGGTCAAAATATGATTACAGGTATGCTAAACTACAATATTTTGAATTAACTTTTGAAATTGATATTATATTATAACAATAAACAAAAACTTTAACGACTCAACAATAACATAAACAAAACCTTTAACAAGTACACACTATTAACATACGCCCCATGAAAACAAGAAAACATTCGTTTTTAACCACGATCGCGAATAAGATCAGTCTTTGAATCGTCAAAGTGCGCGGCACGTTTTGGATCCCGATTGTGTATGTTAGCATGCTAGTAATAAAAAAAAATTAATGTCTCTACATTGACTAAAGTCTTACACAAAGTGGTCCGTTCTATTCAATCGTGCTGTGTAAGATTTTACACTAAATGGTAACCAAGATCTTAGGCTAAAATGTCTGACCAAACGATTGGAGATCTTACATGTAGTAGCCAGTTCAATCCTCCAATGTACTTAAGTCTTAAAAGAAGTAGCCAATGTCCAATGTCTTAAAATAAGTAGTCAGTCCAAACATCCTATGTACTAAAGTCTTAAAAGAAGTAACCAGTCCAATTGTCCAGTTTACTAAGTTCTTAAAAGAAGAAGCCAGTCCAGTCGTCCAATGTACTAAGGTCCATCAAGGTCCAATTATCCAGTGTATCAAGGTCTAACACCAAATCGACTACTCAAACAAATCAAGGTCTTTCACCAAGTGGTCAGTCCACCCAATATACCAAGACCTTACGTTATGGGCGTCCGATGTGGGCACGATGTAGGCAGCAAGGGGCACCGGCTGGCTGGCCATCAGCGCCCGGAGCGCGGTCAGCCTTTGGAGCCACATGCTGTCTGGAAACGAGAGAGTCATCATTATGGGCGTGTCAACAAAATTACCTTTCTCACTGTAGTTCGTTGTAGCCTGTGCATGTACCTCTACCAAAGTTAAGGATCTGCTGCTCCTGATTCTGGCTTCGGATCACTTTTCGCACATATATCTGTCTACTGTCTGACTACGTATCTAATTAATTTAAACGGTAAAAAGGCATGCGTTTGAATTGACTCCACTAGGTTGTTTCTATACCCCATGTAATAGTTTTAATAAATTTATTTGTTTGTGAACAGATGATAGTGGATAAATATTGATACTGAAAAATCATACTGTACAATGAATTTATCTGTGTCAAATTATTATTAATAGAGTGCTGGGAGTATTTTTCCGGCGGCTTCTAACTCCCGGTCTATCACGGCCCGAGGACCTGAAGGCGTTGAAAGCCGATGGCCACTGTCTAATGGAAA